>CAUYQG010019065.1:0-100987 GCA_963574415.1 Tarsius wallacei
GAGGAGACACATAGTAATTCACCTACACAAAGTAGGCAGAAAAAAACCCCCTAAAGGCAGCAAGAGAGAAAGGTCAGACTACCTACTGGGGAAAACCAGTCAGAATAGCAGCAGACCTATCAGCAGAAACACTACAAACAAGAAGGGACTGGAGCCCTATATTCAAAGTCCTCAAAGATAAACAATTTCAACCAAGAATTTCCTATCCAGCCAAGCCCAGCTTCATCAGCGATGGAGAATTAAAATCCTTCCCAGACATCCAATCCCTAAGAGATTATGCAGCTTCCAGACCAGCTCTACAGGAGACACTTTAAAAGGTATTAAGCACAGAAGAAAGAAAAAAAAGAATGACCCCACATTTCCCAAGAGAACAGCAGAGCACAGCATTGACAGAGAATACAGCACAAGAAACTTGAAAACACATACATATATCAACCCCAAAACCAAAAGGAATCAATGAAATAGTGAAAAAACTTGTAACCTCATGACAGTGATAAACAATCACATTTCAATAATCAGCCTGAATGTGAATGGACTAAATGCACCACCGAAAAGACACAGAATGACAAACTGGATAAGAAACCATGATCCAATTACTTGCTGCATCCAGGAGACTCTTCTCACTACATGAGATGCACACAGACTCAAAGTTAAAGGATGGAAAATGAATTTTCAGGTAAATGGATCACAAAAGAAGGCAGGAGTTATGATCCTAATATCAGACAAAACAACCTTTAAGCTATCAAAAACTTTAAAAAGATGCAAAAGGACACTACATAATGATAAAAGGTTCAATCCATCAACAAGAAATATCCATTCTAAACATATATGAACCCAACACAGGAGCAGCAGCATTTATAAGCAACTACTATGTAAACTAAAAAAAGATATTGACTCTAACACTATTGTAGCAGGGGACTTGAGTACCCCACTAACATCCCTAGATAGATCATCAAGGCAAAAAAATCGACAAGGAGATCCAGAACCTAAACTTGACACTCAACCAAATAGACTTAATAGATAACTACAGATTATTCCACCAAACAACCACAAAGTATACATTCTACTCATCACCACATGAAATGTACTCCAAGATCAATCACATCCTTGACCATAAATCAAGCATAAACAAATTCCATGCACTTTCTCAGACCACAGTGGAATAAAAATAAATATCAACACCAACAACATTTCTCCAAAGCCCACAAATACATGGACATTAAACAGCATGATGCTGAACAACTACTGGGTCAACACTGAAATCAAAGTAGAAATTAAAAGATTCCTGGAAACAAATGAAAATGAAGAAACATCTTACCAAAACCTCTGAGATGCTGTGAAAACAGTTCTAAGAGGAAAATTTGTATGTCTACTAGCACACATCAAGAAAACAGAAAGATCACAAGTGGAGAGCCTAACAAATCATCTAAGGGAGCTGAAAAGACAAGACCACCAAAACTCCAACTTTAGCAGAAGAATTCAAATCACTAAAATAAGAGCACAAATACGGGACATAGAAGACAAAAATATCATAGAAAACATCAACAAAACAAAAAACTGGTTCTTTGAAAGAATTAACAAGACTGATGGACCCCTAGCCAGAATGACCAAGAAAAAGAGAGAAAAAGCCCAAATAAACACAATCAGAAATACAAAAGATCAAATCACAAATGACCCCAAAGAAATACAAAAGATTATCAGAGATTACTCTGTACACCTATATGGAAATAAACTTGATAACCTAAATGAAGGACTTTCTGATAGCACACAACTTCCCCAGGTTGAAGAAGACATTGAGACACTAAATAGACCAATGACAACCCAGGAAATTGACTCTGTCATATGAAAACTCTACAAGAAAAAGCCCTGGACTGAATGGCTTTCCAGCAGAATTCTACAAAATGTACAAGGAGGAGCTGATACCAATCCTATTGAAAGAAAGTATTCCAGGCAATTGAGAAAAATGGAATTCTTCCCAAATCATTTTATGAAGCTAGCATCACACTGATATCCAAACTGGGTAAAGATCCAACAAAAAAAACAGAACTACAGGTCAATATCTCTTATGAATATCGATGCAAAAATCCTCAACAATATTCTAGCAAATTGGATCCAAAAACATATCTCAAAAATCATCCATCATGACCAAGCAGGCTTCGTCTCCAGGATGCAGGGCTGGTTCAACATTCACAAAACCATAACTGTAATTAAATACATCAACAGATGTAAAAACAAGAACCTCATGATTGTATCATTAGATGCAGAAAAAGCTTTTGAAAAAATCCAGCATCCTTTCTTAATAAAAACCCTCAAACACCTAGGTAGAGAAGGAACATACCTCAAAATAGTAAGTGCTACCTACAGTAAACCCACAGCTAACATATTGCTAAATGGACAGAAACTGGAAACATTTCCTCTGAAAACTAGAACAAGACAAGGCTGCCCACTCTCACCTCTCTTGTTCAACATTGTGTTGGAAATCCTAGCTTGGGCAATTAGACAAGAGAACGAAATCAGGGGTATCCAAATAGGAAAAGAGGAAGTCAAGTTATCCCTCTTTGCTGATGGTATGATCCTATACCTTGAAAATCCAAGAGAATCTGTCAAAAACCTGCTTGCACTGATAAAGGACTTTGGCAAAGTCTCAGGAACAAAATAAGTGTGCAAAAGACAGTTGCATTCCTATACACTAACAACAAGTAGGCAGAGACCCAAATTAAAAGCACAATCCCATTCACAATAGCTGCACAGAAAATGAAATACCTCGGCATCTTCCTAACTAGAAAAGTGAAAGACTTTTACAATGAGAACTACAAAACACTGCTCAAAGAAATCCAAGAAGACACAAACAAATGGAAAAATATTCCATGCTCATGAATAGGAAGAATCAACATTGTTAAAATGTCCATCCTACCAAAGGCAATCTACAGATTCAATACAATATCCATTAAGTTACCAATATCATTCTTCTCAGACCTGGAAATGACAATACAGAAATTCATATGGAAACATAAACGACCGCAAATAGCCAAAACAATCCTTAGTAGAAGAAACAAAGCAGGAGGTACCTCACTTCCAGACTTCAAACTTTACTATAAGGCTACAGTAATCAAACAGATTGGTATTGGTACAAGAACAGGCACATAGACCAATGGAACAGGATAGAGATTCCTGAAGCAAAACCTCAATTTCTCACCAACTCATCTTTGACAAAGCCTCCAACAACAACCAGTGGGGAGAGGAGAACCTATTCAGTAAATGGTGCTGGGAAAACTGGTCGATCACATGCAGAAGATTGAAACAGGACCCCTACCTATCACCATACACAAAAATTAACTCTAAATGGATCAAAGACCTAAAGCAGGAGACACCCTTATGGAAGTTGGAACTGGCAACCAATTCCTATTCAGAACAAAAATGCCCCTACCTTAAGAAATAAGATAGACAAGTGGAACCTCATCAAACTAATGAACTTCTGCAAAGCAAAAGAAGCCATCAAGAGAGCAGGGAAACAGTCCACAGAATGGGAAAAAATATTTGCCAACTGTATATCTAACAAAGGCCTAACATCTAGGATTTACAAGGAACTCAAACATGCTGAAAGGAAAAAAACAAATAGCCCCCATTAAAAAGTGGGCAAAAGACATGAATGGACACTTCTCAAAAGAAGATATATGAGCAGCCAACAGACACATGAAAAAGTGCTCAACCTCACTCATCATCAGAGAAATGCAAATCAAAACCACATTGAGATACCACCTAACCCCAGTAAGAATGGCCACCACTAATAAAACAAACAACAACAGATGCTGGTGAGGATGTGGAGAAAAAGGAACGCTTCTACACTGCTGGTGGAAATGCAAACTAGTGCAACCTCTTTGGAAGACAGTGTGGTGATTTCTGAAAGAAATCATATGACCCAGCAATTTCCCTATTGGGAAATTGACTCAGCAATTTCCCTGTTGGGAATATACCCAGAGGAACTCAAATCATTCTACAAAAAAGATATGACCCATATGACCCAGCAATTTCCATATGACCCAGCAATTTCCCTATTGGGAATATACCCAGAGGAACTCAAATCATTCTACAAAAAAGATACCTTCACACGTATGTTTGTTGCAGCTCTATTCACAATAGCAAAAACATGGAACCAACTATGTTGCCCATCAAAGCTGGGCTGGATAAAAAAAAAAAAAGTGGCACATATACACAATGGAATATCATGCAGCCATAAAGAAGGACAAACAAATGGACTTTGCAGAAATTTGGATGGATTTAGTCGATCAAACTCAGTGATCCATCACAGAAACAAAGAACAGAGTACCATATGTCCTCACTCTTAAGCGGACCTTGAACAACTATAATACCATAAGAAAGAGATTGGCAGTAGTGGGAAACTGTCAGAGGGGGTGGGATTGGCAGCTGAGGGAAACTGCTAGGGGAGGGAGGGGTATACCTCATCAACAAGTGTACCTGCATAATCAACTTTTGTATACCTAACCCTGAATTGTACCCCACATCTTTATAATAAAAAATAAAATTGAAAAAACAGAATCAATGTCCATACTGTCCAAAGCAATCTACAAATTCAACACAATTCCGATTCAATTACCAATGTCACTTTTCATAGAATTAAAAACACTTTCCAAAGTTTATATGAAACCAAAAAAGAACCTGACTATCCAAAGCAATCCTAAAAAAAAGAACAAAGCCAAAGTCATCACATTAACTGACTTCAAAGTAAGTACAGTATACTACAAGGCTACTGTAATCAAAACAGCATAGTACTGGTACAAAAATAGACACATAGACCAGTGGAACAGAATAGATAACACAGAAATAAAGCCACACATACACACAACCAACTGATCTTTGACAAAATCAGCAAAAATAAGTATAGAGAAAAGACAACCTATTCAATAAATGATCCTGGGAAAATTGGATTGCCATATGCAGAAGAATGAAACTGAACCACTACCTGTCACCATATACAAAAACTAAAATTTAGGAAATAGTCTTCTGGACATTGACCTAGGCAAGTAGTTTATGAGTAAGACCTCGAAAGCAAATGTAAAAAAAAAATTGACCATCGAGACCTAATTAAACTAAAGAGCTTCTGCACAGCAAAATAGACTATCAACAGAGCAAATAGCCTACAAAATAAAAGAAAATATTTTCAAACTATACATTCAACAAAGGAATAATTTTCAGAATCTATAAGGAACTAAAACAAATTGACAAAAAAACAAATAACCTTTTTAAAAGATGGGCAAAAGATATAAATAGACACTTCTCAAAAGAAGACATACAAACAGCCAACAAATATACGAGAAAATTCAGCAAATATATGAAAAAATGCAACATCATTAATTATCAGAGAAATGCAAGTCAAAACCACAATAACCAGGCACTGCTAAAGGAGGGAGGAAGAGAGGAGGGCTAAGGGGCACACAGCCACCTATTGGGAACTATGTTCACTACTGGGGGGTAGAGGGTTCACTAGAAGCCCAAATCTTGCCTTCATGCAATTTACTTATGTAGTAAATCCTCACAGGTGCCCCACAACTCTAAAATTTTTTAAAAATAAATCATTTTATATCAGTCAGAATGACTATTACTAAAAAGTCAAAAAACAATAGATGTTGGTAAGGTTGTGGAGAACAGAAATGTACATACATCATTGGTGGGAGTGTAAACTAATTCAGCCTCTGTAGAAAGCAATTTGGAAAGTCCTCAGAGAACTGAAAATAGAGCTACCATTAAATCCAGCAATCCTATTACTGGGTATACCCAAAGGAAAATAAATTGCTCTACCAAAAAGACACCTGCACTTGTATGTTTATTGCAAAACTATTTTGAACGCTTTAGAATAGTAGAGATATGGAACCAACCTAGGTGCCCACCAACCATGGATTTGATAAATAAAATTCACAAAGAATAGCATATAGTTGGCTATATAGTAAAAAAAAAAGAAACAAAATCATGTCCTTTGCAGCAATGTAGATGGAGCTGGAGCTCATTATCCTTAGTAAATTAATGCAAAAACAGAAAATCAAATACCACATGTAAGTGAAACCCAAACATTGAGTACACATGGACATAAAGATGGAAACAACAGTCACTGAGGACTTCAGAATGGAGGAGAGAGGAAGAAGGGGCAAAAAACTTTATTGGGTACTGTATTCACTCTTTGGGAAAAAACTATCTATGGGTTATAATGTTCACTATTTGGATGATGGGTTCAATAGAAGCCCAAACCTTATCATCATACAATATTTTCATGTACAAACCTGTTCATGTACCCTTTGTATCTAAAATAAAATAAAATAGACTTTCCTTGACCTGTGAGTCTCCAATTTTAGGGACATCTTTTTTTTCCAACCATGGTCCAGAAATATATCATTAGTCTAATTAGTTCAGCTTGGTAAAAGTATTCCAAGTGACTAAACTTGTATTTTCCAAGAAGAAAGTTTATATAATTTCTTCCAATTCAATATAGTACAAAGTTTTCTGTACAAAGCATCTCCTTGTTCTGAGATTATGTCTGGGTCTTTCACAACTTAATGAGTTGTCTTTTTTTTTTTGGAAGCAGAGTCTCTCTCTGTTTCCCAGGCAGGAGTGCAGTGGCACGCTTATGGCCAACACAGCCTTGACCTGCTGGGCTCAGGCGATCCTTCAGCCTCAACCTTCTAAGCAACTGGAACTACAGGTGCACACCACCACACCCGGCTAATTTTTTGATTTATTGTAGAGATGAGGTTTCACTAAGTTGTCCAGGTTGGTCTTGAACCCCTGAGCTCAAGCAATCCTCTCACCTCGGCCTCCCAAAGTGCTGGGATTACTGGCTTGAGCCACTGTTCCTAGCCTAGTTGTCTTTTTTAATAGTGTCCTTCATCCTTTAGATGTTCTTCACTTTCACTCAGTAACAATCACTACAAGTATGGCCATATCCTGGGCGTAAAAATCAATCTACTACATACTCCAAAGTGGTACTGCTATCTCAAGCACAGCTTCCTTTCTAGTAAGTCAGTTTGGAAGTTGACAAAGATGTTGACAATAATCCTGCTTATCCCACTGTAATAGTAGGACCTGAGGCATGCTTTCAGTGAAGTCAGATGTCCTTTGGATATGTTAACATTGTACCCATGGCTGACAGATGAGTTAGACTCTCTGTGGTTTATAGCAGGGTAAAGGGTTTAATCATGAACCACTACGTTAAATACTATAAGATTTATTCACTATATTAATATAGTTACATTACTGTTAATTACGTTAGCTACTATAAGGCTTCCTCCTGCAGTTAGGCAGAAACCCATTCTAGTAAAATATTGCCCAACTGACTCCAGTGGATTACTTGATGCCAGTTGACCAGGACATCCCCATTTTTGGGGGTCCTGCCAGCAGTACCAATTGGGCAGGAGAGCAGCTTTACTAACATTCTCTCCTCATAAGCCACTGTGGACCCTGAGATCCTAAGCTACAGTTCCATCCAGCTTGCAGAGGCTGCACACAAAATGTCTTTGTGCCCTATAACTCACCTTTTGATATGAAAAGCTGAATTCTATCTCGTTTTACTGTTAAAACCCCACTTCAAAGTTAACATGGATGTATGTACACATGCACTTGACTTTCTCTGTAAGTATTCATAGACATTTCCCAAACCTGATGAATGTGCATGTAAGACAGAGACCCTGGAAGAAGACTTAAATGCCACTGTTTTCTCCCCAACAGTGGAACATGAGCTTTCAGCTGGCCTAGAAACTATGTTTCCTGATCTGCAAATTGGTACTTGGAAAATAAATTTTCTCTTTTTTCCTTCCTTTGTAGATCTCATGGTCATCTGTTAACAGAAAAAAGACTTGATGGAGGACTTAGGTCTGAGGAAGTAGACAAATTATTATTATTAAAAGTTATTCAGAAGACTAACATTGTTGCTTTTCAAAATGTGATCATAGGTTTCAAAATCAATACAAATCATTACAAGACTTTATTTTTTGAAATATGACATACTAGAAGTACTGGAAAGCATTTGAAAACAGAACCCTTAAAAATGGATTTACAAATACAAAAGAATCTTTTTAATGCATGGCTGAGTTGGCAGGAAATAAGGAAACATCCTCAAAGGAAAAGAAAAATCAAAACATAAAACACAGAGATGCCAACTACAGATGGGTAGTCAAGCTATTCAAATAAAAAATCAAGTAATGAAGCTAGCATTTGCCCTGAGGTAGCCAGTTGATCTCTGGTCCTCGTGAGGGTTTGGTCCTAGTAGGAGGAGATAGAGTCTGTAACCTCCCACCCCTTCACACCCACTTAAAGGCAGAGTTGGGTTTGGAGTTGGAATTCACTCTCTATCGCTGTGACACAGAAAACCCCAAGGGGCAAAATTTCGTTAAAAATGCACATGGTGCATAATCCTCACTTGTACCCCACATCTCTATAACAAAATAAATAAAATACACAGAGTATTTCAGATACCCCCCAGTATCTGAAAAACAGGAAAGCATGTATTTCTGGATGTGCCTTGTTGAACCTCAATTCTCAGAAAATTCCCACAGATAAAATTCTAGGTAATATAAAGGATTATTTTTAAACATCAGAGACACACAAGGAAATAAGATACTACAAGTAAGAATAAATAAATAAACAACAGAACAAAACTTGCAAAGTTTTAGCTATTAGAATATTTATCAGGTACAGATTCTGAAATGTATTTTATATGTTTAAAGAGAAACAAACGTTATCGTATCATAAGTCAAGAGACTCTCAAAATAACCAGACAGACATGAGAAAAAAAACAAATAGAACTTTTAAAAATAAATAATCAAGATTAGAAACTTAGTGGATGATTTAGGCTGAAATTAGACATAAAATAATGATTTGAAAAATCATTTAGAATGTAGCACAGAAAGACAAAGATAAGGAAAATATGAAGGAGATATTAAGAGACATGGAGAGACGTTAAAGGACAGAGAGAGAAGGTTTTAAATACATCTAATTTGTATTCCAGAAGGAGAGAATAAAAAGAGTTATGTGATATTTGAAGAGACAATGACTGAGTAGTTTCTAGAATTTATGAAAGACATCAGATTCAGTAAGTGCTATAAATACCAAGCAGGATAATTAAAAATCCACACCACAGTGAAAATGCAAAACACCAAAGAACAAAAATCTCAGAGGCAACCAGGGAGAAAAGACAGATTACAAATAAATGCCATTTAGACTGAATGCAAACTTATCCACAGCAACAATAGAAGTCAGAAGATGGTGGAATAGTGTCTTCAAAGTACTTAGAGAAAATTATAGTTAACCTAGAATTGTGAACTCCACAAAAGGATGTTTCAAAAATAGAATGAAATAAAGACATTCTTCACAAAGAAATAACAAAACCTAAGAGTTTACTAAGTGGCCCTCACTATAGTAACTTTAAGAAGTTTACTAAGTGGCCCTCACTATAGTAACTTTAGAAGTCTGCACTTCAAAAAGGAGGAAAATGATCACATCTTCCAGATATGAAAGAAGAAACATAAGCTGGGCTCGGTGGCTCAGCCTGTAATCCCGCGCCTTGGGAGGCTGAGGTGAGTGGATTGCCTGAGCCCGCATGTTTGAGACCCGCCTGGTCAACTTGGTGAGACCTCATCTCTACAATAAATCAAAAAACTAGCCAGGTGTGGTAGCGTGCACCTGTAGTTCCAGCTACTTGGAAGGCTGAGGCGGAAGGATCGCCAGAGCCTAGCAGGTGGAGGCTGCAGTGGCCGGAAACGGCCACTGCACTCCAGTCTGGGCGACAGAGCAAGACTCCAACTCAAAAAAAAGAAGAAACATAAAGCAAAGGCAAATTTTTAAAATGTGGGCTGGTGTAAACAGATGTTATTTGTCTAATTACTGAATTTTTGGTGCTCCCTTAAGTTTTGTACCCATATGATCAGATGTGGTGGCACATACCTGTAATCCTAGCACTTAATCGGGAGGCCAAGGCAAGAGGATTGCTTGAGCCTAGGAGACCAGCCTGGGCAACATAGTGAGACCTCACCTCTATAAATAATAAAAAAAATTAGCTGGATATGGTGGTGCACACCTATAGCTTATAGGCCCAGTACTCAGGAGGCTGAGGCAGAAGGATCACCTGAGCCAAGGAAGTCAAGGATGTGGTGAGCCATGACTATGCCACTGTATGCCAGCCTGGGTGACAGAGTGAGACCCACACGAAAAAGAAAGTTTGTTTTTATACCCATAGCAAATGCCTCACTCACTTTACCATGCCCTAGAGAAGGATCTCATCATTCATTGTGAAGACTTTCACCTTATCTATTTCTAGCACAGTATTCTTCTCCTATCCCCATCCTCAGCTGGGACAGAGTCCCTCTGGCTCAACATCTCAAGAGAATGAACCTCTAGTTCATTGGAGGAAGAAAGGAAACCTGGGGTCTTGCACTTGTTATACAGATCTTGGAGGAAGAATGGAGATCTGGGGTCTAGTGCTTGTTAATGCAGACATTCAGAAAGTTTTGTTTGTATCCTCATATGCACCCCTATTTCCTAAATACCCAGTGCCTCTATTTCCGGGGCCTTTCTGGGGTATGCAATGCCAACTGACTTCCATTAGGGCTCTTTCCACTGCTGACTTGGGTTTCAGCTTTCTTGTGTTCATCAAGTCGGTTATCATTCATCTATCTCTCTTAGGTTCCAAAATTTTGTCTTTTTCTTCCATCCTCCTCGCCCTTGTGAACTTAAACTGTTTCTAATCCCTTTTCAAGCATTAATGGAGTTTGGATGAGAGGCATTTTCCCAATCCATGAGATTTAATTAAAAGTTTATCTCTTATGACTCTTTCCTAGGAGAGAGAAAAACTTTCCCAGAGACACCCCCAGCAGATTTCCCTCTTCATCTCAACTTCAGGGCTAAGTTATGTTCCCAATTCTGAAATGACCCACCCAGGCAAAGAGAATAGCACTTAGAGTCTAATCATATGGGGTAGAATGGATGTTTGAGATTAACCAAAAGAGTCACCTTCAACAACCTTAATTAGAGCTTGGAAATACAAACTCCAAACCGCTATCCAGATCAGAAGATGGCATCTTAAAGGCAGTGGTCACATTTTATAAACTCTTTATGTCTCTAGTAATGGACATGGGTGTTGGACTGAGGAAATGATCTATTACATAAATACGATGTATAGAGATCACATGTATGCATAAAATGGTGAGGTGGTACAGGCAAGATGATAAAGAAGGTTGAATAACTCAGACAAGACCTGGAATCATGGGAGGAGGAAAGCTTTAAGGCCTATGGTTAATGCCACCTGAATCCTGCTGAGCTAATGAGTATTAGTGACTCTTTCTGTGTAAAGAAGCATTTTAAATGTCAAGGAGGTAAAAGGCAGGATTATGGTAGCTCTCAAGCTAAACACTAAATCAAATTACTTCAAGGCCTTTAGTCTTAAGGTCATATTTATATAGCAATGGCCAAATTGGACTAGACCAGAAGTTTGAGCTGTTTTGTTTACTATGGCTTACACATACATCAGGAACACTCATTTAGAAACCCCAGTTCTAATCTGCAATGTGTTAAGTCATAACAAATGTAATCAAGTGAAGTTTGGGTCTGAAATTAAAACCTATCATAATTGTAAGGTTTGAGCTTAATATGAGATATTTAAGAGAGTGTCAATTTATTAAACAGAATAAAAGACATGGCCCTATTGAACACCTGAAAAACCACATCAGGGCATGTTTTCTCATACAGGTAGTTCTAAATAGCCTGCTATGAAAACCTTGAGTTTAAGAAGGAATTCATGAAACTAAAGAGGTCTCATTTTTTTCTCTCTTTTTAAATGTCTTGTTAAGAGCTGTGTAAGTGTGTTTTAAAATGCATATTTGGGCATAGAGTTGGATAGATATCTAAAAAAAGAGTCTGGGTATCTAAGAGCAGTATTTATCTCAAACTGTTAGTTAAACTTGTTGCTAATGTGGAAGTCCAGTCACTGGTCACGTTCATCATTGAGAGCTGTTGAACCATACGTTTTTGAAAAATGAAAATATATAAAAACCATGGACTGCTTTTAGAGAAAAGTGAACAATGGTTTACCTAAGAGTTACACGAAAATAGTGCAAATACTTTAGTACTTTTTCCCATAAATGTTCTATATCTGAAGGATAAAATCTACTTTCCTACAAGAGACAGCTCTTATATGTTTTGTATATATAAAAAATAATAATACATTTCTATGTATGAGCCCCTTTCCAGCAAACTTACAAGTTTATGACATCCCCATGGGGAATTTACCCAAAACTTCACAGAAGAAAAGAATACAGAAAACCTAAGCTTTTGAAGCTCATGGGTTATATATTGGAGGAAAGAAGAAAACTAAGTTATACTCTGGCTATTTTTTAAAAAATTGGTATGATAAATAAGATTCATTTTTTTTAATGGCAACACAACTGCAGATGATTGAAAGTACTGAGCTCATATTAAGTTGCTTATGCTCTTGATAACAGAGAGGTGGAAGAAAGCATGGCAATAGCACATCTAGAACCCTGGTTCCCCCAGTGGCCTGCTTGCATTTTGCATGGCACATTTGAAGCATGCAGGGGAGTGGGAGAAAATATTTACTATTTTAACAAACAAGCTGAGGTTTCAGCCTGTTGCTCTAGGCAAGGACAGCCAACTTAAGCCTCTGTGGGACTTTCAAAGGCAAACAAGGTCAGACACCAGCTAAAGTAGTAAGGACAGACTTCAGTCAGGAGTATACACTGGCTTCGGGAAAGTAAGGAATACACAAGGAAGAGAGTTAATCTTGATTTATGCAGAAGTGATGGGGAGTTTTTGTTCTTGTTATTTTTTGAGTCAGAGTCTCACTCTGTGGCCCAGGCTGGAGTACAGTGGCATGCTCAAGGTCACCACAGCCTCCACTTGCTGGACTCAGGCAATCCTTCCTTCTCAGCCTTCCAAGTAGCTGAACTATAGGCATGCGCCACCACGCCCAGCTAATTTTTTGATTTATTGAAGAGATGAGGTCTCACCAAGTTGCCTGGGCTGGTCTCAAACCCGTGGGCGCAGGCAATCCTCTCACCTCAGCCTCCCAAAGTGCTAGGTTTATAGGTGTAAGCCACCATGACTGGCCGATGGGGAGTTTAAAAAAAGAATGAGGGGAAGGGAGGTTGGTTAACAGGGGCTTGGTGGCAACAGAGAAATGAAAAATCACAAGAAGCTGGAAGGGGGCCTGGTCCCTGTGGAACCCATCTGTGTTTGCTGACTGGCATTCATCCAAGTTGCTCCTGCCCTCCCACAGAGGCTAGGGTACAGGGTGGTATCTGTCTTCGGGCATTAGCTGGAACACACAGTAAATTTTGAGTTCCCTCAGGCAGTCACTTTAAAGGGAGGCTAGGGTCATCCTAAGGATGTGGCCTTGAGCTGTCAGACACTATGTTCACATTTTGTTCAAATCTTTCTAGGACAAGGTTGAGGTCTAGTTGAGAAAGGGCTCAGAGGAGCCTAGCCAGACTGGTTAAGGAGAGAATCTTTGTAAGGGCCAAACAAGTAATAGCCATAAGTAAAAGGGCTGGGCGAGCTGACCTGCATTCCAGAGGTAGGAGCTCTGCTCTGTCCAGACTGCTGGTCCACATGGAATGGTGTTACCAGGTACCGGGTTTTAAAAAAAGAAACCTAAAATCTTAAATTTTATGTGATCCCTAAAATCTGACCAGATCCAGACCATGGCCCTCAATTTACTAACTCTGCTCTAGGAGGAAAATAGAATACCTCCTACGTAGAGGATTGCTCTTTTACTTAGGAAAACATTTAGACTGATCTTTTTCGCCGAGCTAGTTAGTGTTGCTTAGTTATTCTACATGACAAACTAAGACACATGTTTAATTTCTATAGTATTTCCATTCCCCCCACCCCCCAAGAAAGATCCATCTCTGGAGTGAGTATGAAAGCAGATTTCAGTGACACAATTGACGGGTGGCCCCTAAGGAGAGGGGATGGTGAGGAACTCATAATGAGGACACAGCTGAAGCTTCTGCCCATCTCTACATGCAGGGTGCAATCACCTGTTATCATGAACCTACATGACAGCCTGTTTCGAAAAAGCATTTCAGTAGTGTCACCTGGAGAATAAAAGCCAGAGTTGCCCATTGGAAAGCTTAAGTTTTGAAAAAAAGACCAAAGTGTTATTATTAGGAATAATGAATACCAAAACAACAATGGTTTTAGCTAATTCATTTTACTTTGTAGAGTGGCATGTGCTCAGGGACTTTCAAAGAGGCATTATTTTGTTGTAAGAAAATGTTTTATTCTTTCAGGCATTGCAAATACCAGCCCTTCCCTGCCACCTACTGGCTGTTGGTTGCAATTTTTAAAAATTCTACCAAATAGGATATGTAATGTAAAGAATAACACCACAAACATCAATGTGCACACCACCCAGTTTAAGAAATGAAATACTTGTGGTATGTGCCTGTAGTTCCAGCTACTTGGAAGCCTGAGGTGGAAGAATTGCCTTAGCTCAGTAGAGTCGAGGCTGCGGTGACCGTCAGTATGCTATTGCACTCCAGCCTGAGTGACAGAGTGAGACTACAACTCAAAAAAAAAAAAAAGAAAGAAAGAAAATACTACCATCAAAGTGTTTGAAACATCCTGTATACCCTTCTCTAACTGCATCTTCCTCCTGTTCAGAAGTATCAATTGCCTTGAGTTATATGTTTATCATCCTAACACACTTTTTATGTTTTCTACATATACACGTATCTCTAAGCAATACTGGTATCATTTTGGCATGTTTTTAAAGTATATACAAATTAAACACCAAGAGAAATCTTCAAAAACATACAAATACATGAAAATTAAAAAACTTGCTCTTGAACGATTTTGGGGTAAACAATGAAATCAAGACAGAAATTTTAAAAATTATTTGAAATAAATGAAAATAAAGGCACAACATGCCAAAACCCTTAGGATGCCACAAAAACAGTGCTGAGAGAGAAGTTTATAGGATTACACACCCACATCAAGAAAATAGAACGATCTCAAATAACCAACTAATGTTTCACCTAAGGAAAGTAGAAAAACAAGAACAGAGCAAATTAAGCCAAAGCTAGCAGAAGAAACAAACAACCAAAGTCAAATCAGAACTAAATAAAATTTAGACCAAAAAAAAAAAAAGGATCAACAAGTCAAAAGGTGCTTATTTGAAAGTATAAACAACATTAACAACAGAAAAAGAGAGATACAATTTAAATAAATATAATCAGAAATGAAAAAGGTGACTTTAAGACTGATCTTGAAGAAATACAAACGATTATCAGATGGTATTATAAAAATTTGTATACTTGTGAGTACATCTGGAGGAAATACATATATTCCTGGAACCACACAACCTCCTAAGACTGACACAGGAAGAAATTGAAACCCTGAACAGATCAATAACAAGCCACAAACTTGAATCAGTAATAATAATAATTTTTTAAAACTACCTACCCAAAAAAGCCCTGGGCCAGATGGATTTATAGCCAAATTCTACCAGACATACAAGGAAGAACTGGTACCAATCTTAGTGAAATTATGTCAAGCAATTAATAAAGAAGGTTACCTCTCTAACTTATTCTATGAAGCCAATATCATTTTGATACCCCAAAACACAAAACTAAAAAAGAAAACTACAGGCTGATATCCCTAATGAATATAAAAATCCTCAACAAAATACTAGCAAACTGCATCCCACAGCACATCAAAAAGATTATTTGTCATGATCAGGTGGACTTTATTTTCAGGATGCAAGGCTGGTTCAACATACACAAATCAATAAATGTAATCCACCACATAAAGAGAAGTAAGAACAAGGATGACATGATTATCCTAATAGATGCAGAAAAAGCATTTGATAATATACAACATTCCTTTTTGATTAAAAAAAAAACCTCAACCATCTAGGCATCAAAGGAACATTCCTCAAAATAATAAAAACCATCTTTGACAAACCCTCAGCCAACATCATATTAATACTTAATGGACAGAAGTCAGAAGCATTCTTCCAAAGAACTGGAAAAAGACAAGGATGTCCACTTTCATCCCTCCTATTTAACACACTACTGGAAGTCCTGGCCAGAGCAATCAGGCAAGAGAAAGAAATTAAATTGTCTCTCCTCACAGATGATATGATTCCACAATATATCTAGAAAATTCTAAAGATTCCATCAAAAGACTCCTTACTTTGATAAACAACTTCAGTAAAGTCTCAGGATTCAAAATCAATGCTCAAAAATCAGTAGCATTTCTATACACCAACAACGTTCAAGCAGAAAACAAATTCAAGAGCATAATCCCATTTACAATAGCCACAAATACTATTTTATAATACTTATATTAATATAATCATAATCAATATACTTATATTAATACTTATATTTTATAATAATACCTCTGAATACATCTAACCAAAGAAGTGAAAGATCTCTACAACAAGAACTACAAACACTGCTGAAAGATATCATAGATGACATAAACAAATGGAAAAACATGCCATGCTCATGGACTAGAAGAAGCATTATCGCTAAAATAAACATATTGCCCAAAGCAATCTACAAGTTCAATGCAACTCCTAGCAAACTCCCAGTATCATTTTCACAGAGCTAGAAGAAAACAATAGTACTTAAATTCATAATGGAAGCAAAAAAGAGCCTAAATAGCCAAAGCCATCCTAAGTAAAATAAAATAAAATAAAGCTCAGGGCATCACATTGCCAGACTTCAAATTTTACTACAAGGCCATAGTAATAAAAAACAGCATGATAGTGGTACAAAAAAGACACACAGACCAATGGAACAAAATAGAGAACCCAACAATAAAATTACTGACCTACCATCAACTTATCTTTGTCAACAAATACAAACACTGGGGAAAGGACACCCTATTTATCAAATGATGCTGGGAAAACTGGCTAACCATATGCAGAAAAATGAAACTGAACCCCTTCATTCCACTATATATAAAAATTAACTCAAGAACAAATTATGACTTAAATGTAAATAAACATCCTAGAAGAAAACCTAAAAAACACTCTTCTGGACATCAGCGTAGGCAATGATTTCATGACTAAGTCCTCAAGAGCAAATGCAGCAAAACCCAAAATTGACAAGGCAGTTGATTAAACTAAAGATCTTCTGCACAGCAAGATAAATAATCAATAGAGTAAATAGACAAACTACAAGACTAGAAAATATTTGCAAACTATGTATCATGTCTGATAAAGTCCTAGTATTTAGAATCTGTAAGGATCTTAAATGAATCAACAAGAAAAAAACTCATTAAAAAGTAGGCAAAGTACATGAATAGACATTTCTCAAAGGAAGATACACGGGCAGCCAATAAACATGAAAAAAATGTTCAACATCAATAATCAGATAAATGCAAATCAAAACCACAATAAGATACCATTCCACACCAGGCAGAATGGTTATTATTAAAAAGTCAGAAGACAACAGATGTTGGAGAGGTTGTAAAGATAAGGGAATGCTCATACACTGTTGGTAGTAATGTTAGCTAGTTCAGGCCATGTAGAAAGTAGTTAGGAGATTTCTCAAATAACTAAAAATAGATTTACCATTTGACCCAGCACTCCCATTCCTGGGCATATGCTCAAAGGAGCATAAATTGTTCTACCGAAAAGACACCTACACTTGTATATTTATCTCAGCACTATTCATAATAGCAAAGACATGAAACCAACCTAGGTGTCCTCAATGGTGTGCTGGATAAGGGAAATGTGGTACATATACACCATATACACACGCAGCCATTAAAAAGAACAAAATCCTGTCCTTTACAGCAACTACAGCTGGAGGCCATCATTCTAAGTGAATTATCACAGAAACAGAACACTGTTCTCACTTATAAGTGGGAGCTAAACACTGCGTACATACAGGCATAAGAATGGAAACAACAGACACTGAGGACTCCTAAAGGGGACAGAAAAGTAGGAGGGTACGTGTCGAAAACCTCCCATTGGGTGCTATATGCATTACCTGGATAGTAGGCTCAAAGAAGCCCCAAACCTCACCATCACACAATATACCTTCGTAACAAGCCTGCACATGTATCCCTTGAATGTAAAATAAAATAATAATGAAGTTTCTAAATGAATTAATTCTCTATGGACTCTTCTGTGGTTTTTTTGGTTTTGATTTGTGTTTTGTTTTAGAGCTGGTCTCAAACTCTTGGCCTCAAGCAATCCTTCCACCTCAGTCTTCAAGCAATTCTCCTGCCTCAACCTCTGGAGTAACTGGGATTACGGGTGTGAGCCACCATGCCCAGCTTGTAGGTTACTTTTTAAACAACATTATGTTTATGAGATTCATTCACATTGGCCAGTGTAATTATTTTCACTGGACTCTAGAATTCCATTTAATGGATATGCCGTAATTTACTTGTTACTCTTGTTTTGGTGAACCATTTACATGGCTTCTAATATTTTACTAATATACACACTGCTTCTTTAAACATTCTATAATATTTTCCCATGAGTAAATATTGTTTCTTCATTAGGTATCAATAATGTAATTGCTTTGTCACACATCTCCAGTCTTTTTTGTCATTGCCAAAGTATGCTCCAAAATGGCAGTATTGGTTTATGTTCTGGCTATCAGTGTATAAAAGTTACCATTGCCCACATTCTCATCCCTATTTGACATTGCCAGATTTCTGAAGTTTTGCAGTTCTGGTTGGTGTGCAATGATATCTCTTTGTAGTTTTATGACCTTGATGGACTTTTGTATGTGCTCTATGAGGAAAATCTTTGCTATTGCAGCTTTCTATGCACAAACATAATTTATTTAGGTCATCTTGATAAAGTTTTATAATTTTCTCTTCAAAGACCTTGAATTTATTTTGCTAGATTCATTCACTAAGTATTCTGTTTTAACTAATGCATTTTCTAACTAATTTTTTGATAGCTTAACTGGACTATATTAATGCAACTGATTTTTTGGTTTGATTTTGCATCCAACAACATTATTAAATTATTTCATTAACCCGCAAATCTATTTGTAGATTCTTTTGGATTTTCTATGAAGATAATCATATTTTCTATGAATTTTGGCACTCTTTGTTTCTTTTCAAATTCATATTCCCTTTATGTGTTTTTTCGTATCTTATGCTGTCTGGGCTCTAGTCCAGTGTTGAATAGAAATGGTGAAAAGCAGCATCCTTGATTTTGTCAGGAAGTACTCTTTAGTCCTAATTTCTAAGAGATTTTTAAAATCATGAATGTGTGTTAACATTTATCATTTTGACCCAGCAGATATCAACAATTCTACTTGGTTTGTCTTCTTTATTCTGTTAACCTAGTAAATCATATTATAGTTTGTTTTTTAAAGATGGGGTCTTGCAATGTTGTCCAGGTTGACCTCAAATTCCTGGGCTCAAGAGATCCTCTTGCCTCAGCCTCCTACATAGCTGGGACTATAGATGTATGCCTCTGCACCTGGCACTTTAAATATTTTTCTAGAGTTAAATCATCTTTGCATTTTGGCGATAAACTTCACTTAATATCTCAAAATGAGTAAGCTCAACTTGTAATTTTTCTTTCTTACCCTGTCTTGTCTGGTTATGGTATATCAACCACATAAAATAAATTGGAGCATATTCTCTCATTACCTATTCTCTGCCATAAAAATGAAAAGACTCAGTAGAGGTCAGGCACGGTGGCTCAAGCCTGTAATCCCAGCACTTTGGGAGGCCGAAATGAGAGGATTGCCTGAGCCCACGGGTTCGAGACCAGCCTGGGAAACTTGGTGAGAACTTGTCTCTACAATATATCAAAAAGTTGGCCAGGTATGGTAGCTCACACCTGTAGTGCTGGCTACTTGGAAGGCTGAGGCAGAAGGATCACCTGAGCCCAGCAAGTCAACACTGGCGTGGCTGTGAGCATGCCACTGCACTCCAGCCTGGGCAACAGAGTGAGACTGTGACTCCAAAAAAAAAGACTCAGTAGAAATATTTGTTCCTGGTTACCTGCATAATCAATGTTTATATACCTAACCCTGAATTGTACCCCACATCTTTAAAATAAAAAATTTTTTAAAAAAAATATTTGTTCCTGAATTCCAAGGGGTTGGTGAGAACAGTTAAAGATTGCATGATTTCACTTTATAAATGTATAGTCTACTAAATTATAGGTTAGAGATAAAGAAGAAAGAGAAAAGACTTGTTTGTATGCCCATGAGAAACAGGACATTATTAAATCAGCTTCATTTGTCCAAGGGTTCACATAGATTATGTGAACTTAGTTTCTTATAGAAAATTGCTTCTGAGCTAGCAGTTTTTGTGAAAGGATTTTTCTTCTTTCTTTCTTTTTTCTGAGTCAGAGTCTCACTCTGTCACCCAGACTAGAATGCAGTGGCACTCTCACAGCCACGGCAGCCTGTATCTGCTGGGCTCAGGCGATCCTTCCCCCTCAGCCTTTCAGTAGCCAGAACTACAGGTGCGTGCTACTGTGCCTGGCTAACTTTTTATTTATTGTAGAGACAAGGTCTCACCAAGTTGCCCAGGCTGGTCTCAAACCCCTGGGCTCAGGCAATCCTCTTACCCCTGCCTCCCAAATTGCTGGGATTACAGGCATGAGCCGCCACATCTGGCTAGGATTTTTCTTAAAAAACTGTTACAGTTCATGTATTAAAACTCTGTTTCTTAATTTGCTGGGGATTCTGGAAGCACTAGATTTATGGAAGTGCTTCATTAGTTTCCACAAACCAATCAGAGAACTTCTCTTTTAAGAGCCTGCCATCTAATTTATGGGTACCTTTCAGGGGTAGGAAAATATTTCAAACACATAAAAAAAGTAAAGAATTTTCTCAATTACAGTCAAACATCCAGTGTGCTCACAGCTTCAATTTTACAGCACTGACCATTTGTCAAACATTAACACAGAAATAAAAACTCATTAGTCCAAATGACAAGATATCTTCCTAATTAATTTGGAGGCAAAAATGATGAACAAATAAAGAAAAACAGATTCTGTTATCTCTTACCCAGCAGAGAATAGATACCCAGCATCTCAACAGAGATTAAAAATGGTTAGAGCATAAAATAAATTCCCTAATACTGCTACTACCAATGAGGGACAATTTGCTGGCCATGTACAAACCACAATCATATACACATAAAATGTTCTCTTGCAATTCATAGAAGCTGACTAACTGGTCCATTACACACTAATCCCTGGACCCAGTTATGGAAAGGGACAGAAATCAAACCATAAAAGAACTATCAGACTTGACTAAGACTCATTAACAAAGTAAAAACATAGACAAAAGAGAGAGGAAGAATCTGAAAGTCAGTGAAAGTAAAATTCTATTTCCACTTGAGATTCATTCTGGGAGCCAAGGAAAGATGTGTCTGGGGTTACACAATCCTTGAGATGCATTTCTTGGACAAGCCAGTTTAATGATTCTGACAGGTGAGCCCACGTGGACATTCTGGGGGAGGAGGGACACCAAAACTGTCAAAGCATATTTTTTTTAAGAATTAAAGCATGACTTTCACATGAATATAAAGTGAGTGTATGTCAAAGATTTATGAACTCATTCATGAGGGAACCAACAGAATGATAAAGCTGGCTGAATATTTGAAAGAAAAATGCGGTTCAACAAGGGTACCTGCATAATGAACATTTGTATACCTAACCCTGAATTGTACCCCACATCTTTAAAATTAAAAATTAAAAAAAAAAGAAAGACAGATGCTGAATTATGGTGCCTAGATTAGATACAAAATATTAATATTCTATGGGGCAATAAACTGCAATTTTGGGGGTTCTCTCTTCTACCGAACAGAAATCTTATGCATCCATACCCACAAAAATCTGCAAGTTAGCATGTTATCTCAAAGAGTCTTCTCAAGGAGTCTTCATCCTTGTCACTGTAAACAGTAAATCAAACAAAAGGTAGAGTTTCTTAGAGAACTGAGTAGTCTTTGAGGAAGGCTGTTAGATATGCTCCTGTAAGTCACAGAAGAAACTTGCAGTCATCCTTTGCCTTATTTCCATGTTGTGTGTAATTTTCTTTACAATTCATCTAATCATTGAATGCCTATTGTGTGCTGAGTGTCCTGCTAGGGAACTAAGATGACTTAGACTTGATCCTTGCTTTCGAGCATCAAGTTTTAGAGAAAAAGAGTCATGTAGACAACTAAGTTCAATAACATACTATAGCTTCTATAATAAAAGTCTCCACAGAGTACAGGGGAGACACTAAAGAGGGTGTCAGGTCTACTAGGAGACTAGAAAGGTCAGCAGCATTTCCCTGGTACTGAGAGAACAGTAGATCAAAGGCAAGAAAGTATAAAACAGTCATTTTACTTGTCACAACCATTGAGTATGGCCTTTAATTACATACTGTTCTAAACTGTCACTTAGCTGCTTTGCGTAATATTAACAATTTCAGCGACATTCTATGCTTGGAATGGGGAAATGCTAAGCAGAGGCTGTCATATACTTTTTTGTAGCAAGTAAGAGGCAGTGGGCAGCCGATGGGATTTGTAAATATAAAGAAAATTAACATTTAAAACCCAGTTTAAATCTCAGCTGTACCTTTTGCTAGCTGTGAAAACTTGGATAAGTTAATGAATCTTTCTCTGTGAGTCTTTTGTGCAAAAGCATCACAAGTTCATCCTTTACTTGCACCATGAGGTATAAACGAAGAGTAGTATTTATTTGGAAATTCACAGGCACAAAGACAGCAGAGTTAAAAGATACCCTGTTCTTTTGCCATCCTGTGGGTCAGTTGGCTGGGTTGAGCAGGGATGGCTGGTGTTACGGTTTGGATATGATTTATTTGTCCCCACCAAAGCTCTCAGTGTGGCAGTGTTGGGAAGCAAGGCCTAGCATGAAGTGTTTGACTGTGGGCACCATGGCTTGGTGCTGCTCTAAAAGTATTGAGTAAATTCTGGTTCTCACAAAGCTGGATTAATTCTGGTGGAATGGATTAGTTCCCATGAAAGTGGGTTGCTATAAAACCAGAAGACCCCTTAGATTTTCCCTCCTCTCTACCATGTGGTGATGCATGATAGCCCTTGGCAGAAGCCAGGCCAAGCCCTTGAACTTCTCTGTCAACAGAACCATGAGCTAAATAAACCTCTTTTCTTTATAAATACCTGATCTTAGACATTCTCTTATAATACCACAGAACGAACTGAGACAGCTGAACACACCATGTAGGTGCCCCAGAGAAGGACCCCCTCCCATATTAACACTTTATGGCAGGGGAGGGAGGGCAAGAGGGAATATTTAGGTGAAGCCATAATTATGGGAACTTCCTATACTAGAAACTGACCTTTTTAGAATAAGGGACCTCCACAGGCAACCTCTAGTTTTAGCCTATTGGACATGCTGGGTCAGCTTCTTGCTGGTGCCTCCATAGCCATCTAAACTTGTCTCCCTCATCTCATCTATGATATTGGAGCATTAATATTAAAACCTATTTCACAATAGGTTTGAGGCTTAAGTGTAGTAGCAGGCACTTCATAAATGGCAGCTGTGTGACCCCTTTCACCAGCACGAGTTCAAATAATACCTGTCACTTTATTTCTCAAAGGGATCACTTAAATTCACCACGTCCAGATTAACCCCCTGCCTCTTTCTTGGCTCCTCCTATTAAAGCAGGAACCAGATGTGAGAAGCCCTTTGAGGCTGGGGTACCCATCACCTGCAGTGAAACAGCCTGCAGGGTGAAGGATGGTAACACCGCTGCTGAAGTAGCATCTGTGCTAAGAACTGCTGCTGGGGAAGTCATATTCACAGCATGGAGGCCCCAGCTCCTTGGGGACTCCATCACAGCCAACTCCTCCGTCTCCGATCCAGCTTGGCCAAGGTTGCCCCAAGCCTTTTCATGCAAGATGCTCCATTTCTTCATATTGAGCTTCCCCAGAGGGGTCCTTGGGCTTTCCCTGCCTGCAGATGGTGCTCGGTTCCTCAGAAAGTTCTGATACTGTTGAATCTCCAAAGGGAAGGAGTCCATAGTACTTGAAACTGCCACCGTCATGAAAAAACAAAGCAAGCTGAGCAACTGCCACAGACTGGAGGAGACAAAGGAGACATGAGGACTAAACACAGTGGCTCCTGGAACACAGAGAGGACACTAATGGGAAACTGGTGACTTCAGAATATAGTTTGGAAGTTAGTTAATAACAATGCACTCATGTTGGTCGCTTAGTTTGACAAAGGTATCATGCTTGTGTCTGATGAAATCACTAGGGGAAGCTGAAACTGGGTAGGGGGGTATACAGGAATTTTGCAAATTATAAATCTAAAATTATTCCAAAATAAAAAGGTTTCTTTGTAGAGAGAGAGATAAAAGTTTCAGGTTGTAGTACCTTTCCTCCCAGGTAAATCCCTGTTCCTATACAAATGTGTTTATCTCCTTCTCATCCAATAGTTTATTTTATTTTTTATTTTTTTTGGTAGGGCAACCTAGTCAAGCCAAAAACATGGACATGTTTACCCTTTGTGTACAGTACCTACTTGCCTGCATTTACCTGATACATAGCACGTGATTCTTCCCAGATTAGAGAAAAGTCTGTTCCAAGAGGAAACTGAGAAACAGCTGAAAATTCCTAAAGAGCTTTTTTCACTAAGAAAATACAAAGTTCTGTCTCCCCATATTCCCCCTTACAGTAATTACTCTTGTTGTTGACATGAAACAATGAGAATAAAATAGTCACCATATGTTTTTTAAAGAATAATAAATGAGCCAACAGCTACTATTTATAAATCTTGACCCATGAGAAGTGTCATGAGCATCTTCTAACGGGAGCATGTTGTCTACATTTCTTATAGGATGAAATGACCTTAAAATGAGTAACCTCATCTAGTGCATGTGCATTATTCACTTTCTGTGTTGTTTTTTTAATGGATGGGAATTGACACATGACTAGGTTATAAGTATGTGGGTAAAATGCTAAACAGGCATGGCCTTGGTCATCGGGGTCCTGCACGACAGCAGTATGACCTGTGACCTGTGGTGGTGGGTGCAGTGTACGTTGAGCATCTATTATCCGATGAACATGAACCCAGCCCTCTGAATGTCTTACACCAGATTCCTGCCACTGCAAGTTCCTCAAGGGAAACCATGAGGGGGCAAGGTGATTTTTCTGGACATATGTGAAAAATAGACATTCCAAAAGTAAAGAAAGAATCAGAGGGTTTCAGATAAATAGTGACAGAGGAACTCACCAACTGTCTCCACTCTCAGTACCCAGCCAGAAGCTGATCAATTATTGAAATTTTCCCAAAATTCTCAGCAGATTTAGGCAAGAAGCCCAAATTTCCCATGCCTTGTCAGCAGACAGGACCATTGTGATGCACCTGCTTTAGCAAACTGAGTGGTCACCCTGCTCTCCACGATCCCCTCGAGATAGAGAAAAGGGCCCAGCTGACAACCGGGGTCCTGACTTGGATGGTAGAATGGAGATGGGATCAGGTGACCACACTATAGATTCTCTTGAGCACCAAATCCCAAAATGAGTTCTATTTTCAGACCCTAGGTATTATGACCATTTAATGTGAATGTGTAAGTTAGAGACCGTATCATCTAGAATTCTTCATTGCAGAGAAACAGAAAGCAATTTGGGCCAACTTACTTAGAAAAGGAATGGCCATATTTCATCAATTCTTATAAACACATTTTTCCCCACTATTAACATTTTTGAAATCAGGAGTGTTTTCCAATAGATGATGCCTTGTCATTGCTGTTGGTCAAGTTAACAGTCATGACAGAGTTTCCATTACCTGAACATTCACAGACTTGGTTGATAGTCTCACTGGTATGATGGAAAACTGCAACCCATACAGTTCTGTCAAGAAGCCATTTTAAGGTGCATTTAGGGAAAGAACATGAGTCCTGGTTTTTGTCTGAAAATCTTCTACTGATGCCTTATGGTAAGATCAATTGAGTGCTAGCATCACAGTTTGAAAAACTGGTATCAGGGACTTGGAAGAAGTATTCAGGGGACACTAGTAGAATGCTCTTTTAATAAATGCTCAATCACCTAAGCTTGCAGTAACACAGAGAACAATGTTGTGCAGGGAAAAATGTTAGTCAAGGACTCTAAAAAATCACACTCTGAATGAAGAGAAGTTTTAGGAGCACCTTAAGCAACTTTTTTGTTTTGTTTTATTTTATTTTATTTTACTTATCACTTCTTCCTGTTGGGAATGTTCAATATACTCCTTCTAGCTATTTAAAACTATATAATTTATTTTGATAACATTTTTCTCTTTATGTTTCTAAAAATATATATATACATGCATATGTATATATATATATATATACACACATACCTAATGAGGATATATAAGTTAAAAACTGGTAATAAGAAAGCACTGTATCATTGTTAAATTGGCTTCTGCCTCTCTTTCACAGTACATGAAAGGTGTCTTAGATTTGATGGCACTGTGATGTTGTGGGAAAGAAGAATCATTGTGAGGGCTGAAGAATGAGGTTAAGAAGCCAGGAACAATGCCCAAAATCATGCCAGAAAAAATGCCCACTGTGTGAACATCACTACCCATTCTACAGGCATCGCTGCTGCAGCTCCTACCACCAATAGCTACTCCCAGCTGCTGCTCAGTATGCTGGCACACACCTATCAAACTCAGTCTTGCTGTGCTATAGTCCTCGCTGGAGATTGTCTCTCACTTTTTTGCATTATTAACTTCTAATACAAAGACTGGAGTGGGTATTAATACTCTTGCCATAGAGACTGGGAAACAGGCATCGGGAATTTTTCATTCAGTGGGTTTGATTTCTGGCTAGTACTCAAAAGAGGGAAATCTCCGCATATAAAAAGGGGGTTTAGATGCAAGGCAGCTAGAAAGAAGGAAGAAGAGTCATACAGGGAGGACTGGGATAGGATCTCCTACTGGAGAAATCATCATGCCCGTCTACTGAGGCTCATGATGAAAAAATCATGCTTAGTGCCCAGGGAAAGCCAGAACCACAAAAACTCTGAACCCACCCAGAAACCAAAGCCCCAGATGCCCAGGGTGCCCAGAGACTGCAGTAGTTTCTCAAAAAGTGCTGTGCCCAGATTGAGAAAAAGGTCTTGGGTCGAGAACATACAGGAAGCCTCTGAGTGTCCTAGAGAGCGACCACAGCTGTGTAAAGCAACCAATTCCTTTCCTTTAAGCCATACGCCACTTATTCTACCACCTTGTTTTAGAATGAACAACATTTCTCTCGGATCAGGAATTCCTTCTACAATGTTCCAAACCAGTGATCATTTAGGCTCTCCTTTATCACCCTCAGGGATGGTGAACTTACTACTTCATAAAGCAGCCCATGACATTGTTGGACAGGTCTAATTATTACAATGTTTCACCTCATACAGGGTCAAAATCTGCCTTCCGTTCATTGGTCCTGGTTCTGTCGTCCAAAAAAATAGACAGACTTACTTCCACTTTTACTCTTGGAAAGTCCTTCAAATATTAGAAGATATCAGCTCCTTAAGAAGATTTCCACAATTTCGAATTGTTAAAAGTTACGAGAAAATAGAAATTTCAAGATTCCAGACTGATATCCTCAGGCTAAGATCCTATTTCTCTTGTATAAAACTTTATTGCACATCAAGACAAAAATAAATTTTATTATAGGGCTAGAAAGTAGCATTTCCAAGCTGCAAGGATTACACATAGCAGAATAATGTAAAATCTGATCTTTATTCATCACTAACCAAATCAGAATTTAACATCGAACTTAGAATAATACATATCAAAATAAAGTCAAAATTTTTAAAAATGAAGGAGAAAGATTTTACTGTAAATGAGGGGGGACTCCCCCAAAAAACTGGGATTATATTTTGGAGGGCAGGCCCTTATAGTACAGGCATCCCTTGGTAGGTAAGTGTTCTAAGGACCCATCAGCATCAGTGTACCAGCTAGCGTTGTTGTGAGAGACTGTTTGGCTTCAGTGAATTCTTTTTTTGAGATTCTTCTAACATGTTTGCCCATTCATGATGGGTGACACCCACACCGCACTGAGTGTTCAGCAGTTTTTGATCAAAAACGGCATGACCTCATGCCCCAGCCTCCTTATTTACCTAGTCTCTCCCAGAGCAATTTTATTTTTCTTCTTTGGATGAAAAAAAAGTCCTCAAAAGAAAATATTTTGCCAATGTGGAAGAAGTGAAACCAAAAAACAACAGAAGCACTAAAAGACATCAAAATTGACAAGTTCAAAAACTGTTTTGAGCAGTGGAAAAAGCATGTTGATAGGTGTACTGCATCAAACAAGAGAGTACTTTGAAGGTTACTGAAGTTTAAATGTGTAAAAATAAATACAAAATTTTTTATAAATAAGTTTCATTTTTTGGAGGGTCCCCCTCATAGAAGTGTTTTTTACTCAAGAATACCAGTAATAATAAGGATAAGGATAGTATTTTTAAAGCAATTATGCTGTTCTGTGACAGAAACTTATTTTTAAAAATTTTGGTAAAAAGCACATAAAATTTACTATCTTAACCATTTTTAAGTGTATAATTCAGTAGTGCTAAGTACATCCATTTCATTATGCAGTCAATTTACAAAACTCCTTTTATTAAACTGAAACTCTATTCCATTAAACAACTCTCCTTTCTCCTCTACCCCTACTCCCTAATAAGTACCTTCTACTTTCTGTCTTTATGAATTTGAGTACTCTAGGTAACACATAGAAGTGAAATCATATGTTGGAAGGCTGAGGCAGGAGGATCACTTGAGTCCAGGATTTAAAGACTGCATAAAGACTGCAGTGAGCTATGATTGTACCATTATACTGTAGACCCTATTTAAAAAACTTGATTTTTTTTTTTTTTTTGGTATAAATGTAAAAGCTAATGCTAAAATCCATATAAATTGTAAGGAACCCTGAGTAGCCCAAACAATCTTCAAAAAGAGTAGAGTTGGAGGATTCAATTGCTCAATAGAAAAAAATCTTGCCACAAAGCTACAGCAATCAAAACTCTGTAGTACTGACATAAGGATAGATATCTATATTGATGGTATAGGATTCAGAGTCCAGAAATATCTGTGGTCACTTGGTTTTTGACAAGAGTGTCTTAATTAAAGAAAAAAATTAAATAAAAAAAAAAATAAAGTTAGTTTTATCTAGAAGTTTTTCTGAGGACTATAGACTGAGGCTTATAGCCTGTCAGACTGCTCTGGCACAGTATTTTAGTCCACTGCTTATATACAGGTGGTAGGAGTTAGTATGTGTAAGATCACATTAAACTTGTTCGGAAGTTATGTTGAAGTATAATTATATTTTATTAAAGTTCAATTGCAAGCATATGTTTGATTATAGATTGTAGAATCATAATCACTAACCCTGTAAGAAGTTATTTCATGTGCAAAAAAAGGCATGGACTAGGGTCTATTTTATTTTATTTTATTGAGACAGTGTCTTACTCTGTCACCCTGACTGGAGTGCAGAAGCATGATCATAGTTCACTCAAACTCCTAGTCTCAAGTGATCCTTTTGCCTAAGCAACTGAGTAGCTAGGAAAAGAGGCATGTGCCACCACACCCAGCTAAGGTTTTAATTTTTTATTTTTTTAGAGACAAGGTCTCACTATGTTGCCCAGGCTAATCTCAAACTCCTGGCCTCAGGTGATCCTCCAGCTTCAGTCTTCCAAAGTGCTGGGATTACAGGCATAATCCTGGTCAGGGTCATTTATATTTTAAGGAATATAATAACTCAAGCAAGAGACATAGGAGGCCATATATTCTATTCTGTTTTAGGATATTTGATGTCTTGAAGATATTTTAAGTCTTTGAAGAAATAATTTTAAGACTGAGATTTTTAAAAATATCAGAGACAGACCAGACACAGTGACTCACGCCTGTAATCTGAATTTTAGGAGGCTGAGATGGGAGGATTACTTAAGCCTAGGAGTTTGAGATCAGCCTGAGAAATATAGTAAGACCTTGTCTCTACAAAAAAAAAAAAAAAAAATTAGCCAGTTGTGGTGGCATGTGCCTATAGTCCCAGCTATAGTCCCACCGGCTGAGGCAGAAGGATCTCCTGAGTTCAGGTGGTCAAGGCTGCAGTGAGCCATGATTGTGCCCCCACACTCCAGCCTGGGCAACAGAGTGAGACCCCCAACTAATATACTTATATGACAAATATAGCTGGGAGCAGTGGCTCTGCACTTTGGGAGGCAGAGGCGAGAGGATTGCTTGAGCCCACGGGTTCAAGACCAGCTTGGGTCACGTGGTGAGACTTCATCTCAACAATAAATCAAAAAACTAGCCAGGTGTGGTGCATGCCTGTGGTTCCAGCTACTTGGAAGGCTGAGGCAGAAGAATCACCTGGCCCTAGAAGGTCAAGGCTGGGGTGGCAATGAGTGTGCCACTGCACACCAACCTAGGCGACAGAATGAGACTCCAACTAAAAAAACAAAACAACAAAAAACCAAAAAACTCTTCCAAATATTGAAGAGCAAGGAATACTTTCAAACTCATTTACCAAGCCAGCATTACCCTGATATCAAGACCAGACAAGGACAACCCTAAGATCCACATGGAATCACAAAAGACCACAAATAACCAAAGCAATCTTGAGCACATCGAGCAAAGCTAGAAGCATCATACTACCTGATTTCAAAACCTAATGTAATTAAAATAGCATAGTACTGACATAAAAAGAGACACGTAAACAAATAGAATAGCAAGCCAGAAATAAATTCACATATTTACAGTCAATTGATTTTTTTACAAAGATGTTGTATTAGTCAGGATGCTCCAGAAAAACAGAACCAATAGGACGCATATGTGATAGAGATACATAGAGATAGAGATAGATATAATGTGAGGATTTATTATGAGAATTGACTCACATGATCATGGAGGCTGAGACGTCCCACAATATGTTGTCTGCAAGTTGCAGAATAAGGGAAGCCAGTGGTATAGCACAGTACAAATCTGAAGACCTAGAACCTGGGGAGGCAAACTGATACAAATTTTTGGAGTTCAAAGGCCCAGGAAGCTGGAATTCTGATGAACAAGGGCAGGAGAAGGTGGGCGCTCCTGTTCCAGAAGAGAGAACAAATTAGCCTTTTCTCTGCCTTTTTGTTGTATCCAGCCTTCAACTGATTGAATGGTATTCCTTAACCCAGTCAAGTTGGCATCTAAAATTAACCATCACAAATCCACCCCTTGTCAACTTGGCACTGACACACATTGTCTTAAAAACCATACTTAATCTCCAAATAAAAACAGTAACAAGGTCAAAGTTCCACCTAACATGATACAACTATCCTGTGTATAACTGAAAATGTACTGATTCCTTCTCCAGAAGAGGTGGTAAAGTCCTTGAATAATGTTTACTCTTTTTCCTGATATCTCATATCTTAACGACTATGATGTGAAACTAATAATATTCCAACTTACCAGTGATATAGAAGTAATACTTCTATATAGTAATACTAGAAGTAATACTTCTATATAGTTCTATTTACCAAGCCAGCATTACCCTAGTCCAAGTAATACTAGAAGTAATACTTCTATATAGTTCTATTACCTCTTCTCCCCTTTTGTGCTATTATTACCATACATGTTACATCTATATATACTACAAAGTAATACATTGTTATAATTATTATTGTATACATTTTTATGTCTTCTAAGGATGCTCAGAGAAGGAAGGAGAACAAGTATATAATTGGGGTAATTAACCTTTTATTTATTATTTCTGCTTCTCCACATTTCTTCCTATGAAGTTAAGTTACCATCTGGTGTCATATCTTTATTTCAATATAGCTTGCTTCCCATCCTCTTTTCATTATCAAATATATTACATTTCTCTATGTTATTGGCCTAACCCTACAAGTATATACAAAGTTTCTTACATTTGCTTTTTAAATAAGTTAAGAGAAAAAATGCAGCTATACTGTCTTTTATAATTACATACATAATTTATCTTTACTGGTAATCTTTGCTTCTTTTGAATTACTTGCTTTCAGCCTGAAGAGCTGGGTTGGCTAGCAGCAGAGTCTCAGTCTTTGTTTTTCTAATAATGTTTCCACTTCATCCTCAATTTTGTGGACCAGTCTATTTCTCTTTTTAATTCTGTCAAATTTTGTTCCATGTATTTTGATGATTTGTTATTAGGTACATAAATGTTTATAATTGATACGTCTTTTGCTGCATTGAACTTTTTATTTTATTTTGCTGTATAGAACGATGTCCTACTTTTCTCTTGTAATTTTTTTTTAACTAAAAGTCTATTTCGTCTGATGTTAATATAGTCACTCCAGCTCATTTTGGTTACTATTTGCATGAAATATCTTTTTCCATCCTTTTACTTTTAGCCTATTTATGCCTTTGCATCTAAAGTGAGTCTCTTTTAGATCGCATAGATTTAGATTTTTTTAAAAACCTATTTTTCCAATCTCTGTCTTTTGATTGGAAAGTTCAATCCATTTACATTTAAAGTAATTACTGTTGAGGAAGGACTAATTTCTGTCATTTTGCAATTTGTTTTATATATGTCATATAACATTTTTGCCCCTCATTTACTGCATTAGTATCTTCTTTTGTGTTTAGTTGATTTTTTAATAATGAAACATTTTATTTCCCTTCTTCTTTCCGTTTGTGTATAATTCTATAGCTATTTTCTTTGTGGTTACCATAGAAATTACATTTAACATCCTAAGGTTATAATACTCTAGTTTGAAGGTATGTCAATTTAATTTCAATAACATACAAAAGCCCTACTCCTTTGCAGCTCCATCCCCACTCATTTCAGTTATTGATGTCACAGAATTACATATTACACACTGTGTGTCCAAAATGTAAAATCATAATTATTTTAATTCATTAGTCTCTTAAATTATATAGAAAACAAAATGTCAAGTTACAAACCAAAGTTACCATAATACTAGCCTTTAGACTAATAATTGTATTAGTCTCTTCAATAATGTAAAAAACAAAAGTAGAGCTAAAACCCAATGTTAAAATAATATTAGCTTGTACAATACCAGCTTTTGCCCATATGTTTACCTTTACCAAGATTATTTCTTCCTAACAGCTGCAAGTCAGTGTCTAATGTCCTTTTATTTCAATCTGCAGTGCTCGCTTTGGCAGCACATATACTAAAATTTGAATGATACAGAGAAGATTAGCATAGCCTCTGCACAAGGATGACATGCAATCTCATGAAAAGTTCAACCTGCAAGACTCCCTTGAGCATTTCTGCAGTGTAGGTCAAGTGGAAACAAACTCACTCAGCTTTTGTTTGTCTAGAAACGTCCTTATTTTCCCCTTACTTTTGAAGGACGGTTTTTACATATATATAGCTTTTGATTGACTTTTTTTTTCTTTTTGGCACTTTGAATATATCAGCTCACTGCCTTCTAGCCTCCAGCCTCCAAAGTTTCTGATAAGAAATCTACAGATAATTTTATTAATGATCTCTTACATGTGATTAGTTGTTTCTCTCTTGCTCTTTCAAGATTGTCTTTAAACAATTTGATTATAATGTCCTAGTGTGAGTCTCTTTAAGTTCATTCTACTTGAAGTTCGTGGAGCTTATTGGAGATATATATATATATTCAAGTCTTTTATTAAATTACTTATTTATTTATTTTGAGTCAGAGTTTCACTCTGTCACCCAGGCTGGAGTGCAGTGGCACGCTCACAGCCACCACAGCCTTGAGCTACTGTCTCAGGTGATCCTTCCGCCTCAGTCTTCCAAGTAGCTGGAACTACAGGTATGCACCACCATGCCTGGCTAATTTTCTTTTTAATTTATTGTAGAAATGAGGTCTCACCAAGTTGCCCAGGCTGGTCTCGAACCCATGGGCTCAGGCAATCCTCTCACCTCGGCCTCCCAAAGTGCTGGGATCACAGGCATGAGCCACTGCACCTGACCAACTCAGCCATTATTTTTTCAGATAAATTCTCTGTTCCTTTCTCTCTAACTCTTCTTCTTCTGGAACTTCCATATGTGTATGTGATGGTGTCCCACAGGTCCATACTCTGGTCACTTTTCTTCAATGTTTTTCCTTTCTGTTACTCAGACTTAATAATTTCAATTGTCCTATCTTCAAGTTTGCTGATTCTTTCTTTTGCCTGCCCAAATTTAAATTCTCCTAGTAAATTTTTATGTCAAATATTACACTTTTCACCGTCAGAATTTTGTTCTGGTTTCTTTTTAGGTTTTCTATTTTTTTAATGCTTTTTAAAAAATTTGTTTTATTTTAAAAATGTGGGGTACAATTCAGGATTAGGTATATAAGTAGTCATAATACAGGTAAAGTCTGGGCCTATCTCTGGTCCCCACTTTGCCTGGTTTGAGATCAGGTACCCTTATTAATGTTATGTGCCCTCCCTCCACCCCAGCAGTTTCTGGCTACTGCCAATCCCTTTCTTATAGTATTATGGTAAATATTTGTTCATTTGCTTATGAGTGTGAACATATGGTACTCAGTTCTTTGTTTCTGTGGTAAATCACTGAGTATTATAGACTAGGTTTTCTATTTCTTTATTGATATTTCCATTTGTTCATACATTTTCTTGGCATTCTCTGTCTTCCTTTTAGTGCTTTAAGCATCTTTAACGCAGTTATTTGAAAGTCTTTGTTTAATAAGTATGCTACATGCTATCATTAATAAGTCAAAACAACAGGTGCTGGAGGGGCTGTGGAGAAAAGGTGATGGTTCTACGCTGTTGGTGGGAATGTAAACTAGTTCAACCTTTATGGAAAGCAGTGTGGTGATTCTCAAAGAACTAAAAATTGTGTTTCCATGTTTATTTGCTGCATGTTTATTTGCAGTGCTAATCACAATAGCAAAAACATGGAACCAACCCAGATGCCCATAGAAATGAACTGGATAAAGAAAATGTGGTATATATACACAACGGAATACTATGCAGCCATAAAGAAGAACAAAATCATGACCTTCACAGCAACTGGGACACAGCTGGAGACCATCATATTAAGTAAACTATTGCAGAAACAAAGAACTGAATACCACACGTTCTCACTCATGAGCAGGCCCTGAACACCAGTCACACTAGCACAAGGGTGACATCAGCAGACACTGGACACTGCTGGAGGAGGAGCGAAGGAGGGAGAAGGGTACATGACAACTCATTGGGTGTGTGACCCACTGTTGGAGGCCGAAACTTCACCTGCATGCAGTCTACTTATGTGGTAAATCCCCACTTGTACTCCACAACTTTAACAAATTTTAAAATTAAAAAAAATTTTTTTAAGTATGCCATCTGGTTTTTCTCAGTGACAGTTGCTGTTGGTTTATTTTCTCCCTTTGACTGGGTCATACTTTCCTTTTTCTTTATATGTCTTGCAATTTTTTCATTGAAAACTAGACATTTGAATCTAATAATGTGGTAAGCCATGGAAATCAGGTTCTCCCACTCCCCAAAGTTTGCAAATTTTTATTTTTGTCTTGTTTTGATTTTTATTGTTGTGAGCTGTTTCTGTGCCGAGGATTAGCCTGAGATATAACCTGAATGTCTTCTTTTCTGAGCTTCCACTTTTCCCTGAGTATGCATAGTGACTTTCTAATTCTCCCCATATGTGCAATTGCTTTTGAATGTCCTAGTCTTTAATGCCTGGCTCCCAAAAATGGGGGAGAAAAAAGAAAAGTGAAGGGGAAAGGGGCAAAGCACCAACACTTCAGCTCCTTTGGAAGTTACTTCAGCTACAGGCAGAGGGCTTTGCAATTGTCTGTGGGGTGGATGCAACAGTGGTTATTCACCTCTGTGTTTGCATGATCAGAAGCAGCAGTGATCAGAATAGATCCTTGATATTTGGAGGACAGGGTTCCTATTGCCCTCCCTGGCTCCCACAAACCACATGTAAGCTGCTCCTGCAACTTGTGCACTGCCTGCCATGGAGCTAGGGGTGGGGATGGATAGTAGCCACCAAGCCAAGAGCTGAAATTGACTAAAAATAACCACAGTTTGTCATCCAAGGCTTTTCCCTGAAAACTGAAAGCCTTCAATAGATCCAGAGTTACAGAATAGTTACATCAAATTCTGCCAGTCCCATTTTGTGTAGGTAGTGAGACAGATTCCTGGTGCTTCTTTTTCTGCCATCTTCCCCAAATCTTCCTTCTTTACTTTCATTTTTGAAAAGTAGTTTGTTACACATAAGATCCTTGGTTGGCTGGGAGCATTGGCTCATGGCATTCCAGCACTCTGGGAGGCCGAGGCAGGTGGATTGCTTGAGCGTGGGAGTTTGAGCCCAGCCTGGACAACAGAGCAAGACCTCGTCTCTACAAAAAAATTTTTAAAAACTATCCAGGCATGATGGTGCACATCTGCAGTTCCAGTTCCTCAGGAGGCTGAGGTGAGAGTATTGCTTCAGCCTAGGAGTTTGAGGCTATGGTGAGCCGTGATTTTGCCACTGCATTCCAGCCCGGCGTACAGAGTAAGACCTAGACTCAAAAAATACATATATTCTTGGCTGACAAGTTTTTCCTTTAGCTTTGAATATGTCATTCCATTGCCTTCTGGCCTTCATTTTCTAAAATGAGAACCCAGATGTCAATGTTGTTAAGGTTTCTTCAAACATAACTAGCTATTTTTCTTTTGCTACTTTCACATTTTTGCCTTTGGTTTTCAGCATTTTTACCACGTCTGGGTATGGATCTCTGCATTTATTCCACTTGGTATTTACTGAGCTGCTGGAGTGTTTGTGTATATGTGTGATTTTCATCAAATTTGGGAAGTTTCTAGTCATTATTTCTTCAAAATTTTTGTTATGTTCCCCCGCCCTCTTCTTCTGGTACTCCCATTATGCATATTTGATGTGTTTAATGGTGTTCCATATTTCTCTGAGGCTCTGTTTAGCTTTCATTTTTTTCTCCTGTTTTTCAGACAGCTTAATCTCTACTTTCAACTGTGCTGATTTTTCTTCTACCAGTTTGAACTACCATTGAACTTCTCTAGTGAATTTTTTAAATGTACTTATTTAATTTTTTGATATGCAGGGTCCCACTGTCATCCAGGTTGGAGAGGAGTGGCGTAGTCACAGCACCCTGCAGCCTTGAACTCCTGGGTTCAAGGGAGTCTCATACCTGAACTTCTTGAGTAGCTGGGACTACAGGTATGTGCCACTACACCTAGAAAATTTTTTTGGTAGAGATGGGGTATCACTGTTGCCCAGGCTGGTCTCAAACTCCTGGCCCCAAAGCTCTGGGATTGCAGACATGAGCCACTTTACCCAGACTGTGGTGAATTTTTCATTCTGGTATTGTACAATTTGACCCTTTTCTATGTGTATCTCCTTATTGATATTTTTAAATGAGATATTGTCATCACATCTTTCTTTACTTCTTTAGGCATGGTTTCCATTAGTTTTTTTTTTGGTTTTGTTTTGCTTTTTAAAGTTGGTGGTGGGGGATCTCACTGTTGTCCAGCCTGGAGTGCAATGGTACAATCAGGGCTCATCACAGCCTCAACCTCCTGGGTTCAGGCAATCCTCCGGCCTCACCCTCCCAAATAGCTGAGACTATGGGCACACGCCACCACATTTGGCTAATATTTTGTTTGGAAGAGACAAGTTCTTGCTATGTTGCCCAGGGTGGTCTCAAACTCCTGGGCTCAAGAAATTCTCCTGCCTCAGTCTCCCAAAGTGCTAGGATTATAAGCATGAGCCACCATGCCCAGCCCCCATTAGTTTTTAACGTGTTTCTAATGGCTGCCTTGAAATCATTGTCTGCTAAGTCCATCATCTGGACCCTCTCACAGATAATTTCTGTTGCCTGCTTTTCTCACCTGAGTATGAATTATGTATTTTTTACATTGCATGTCTCATAACTTTTTGTTGCAAACTGGACATTTAAGATGATATATTTTAGGACTTCTAAAACTGATTCTAGCCACCCACTCACCTCAGTCCCCAGGATTTGTTGCTACTGTTTGCTTATTTATTTTATTACATGGCTAGACTAATTTAGTTTATATCTTCATCAGTAAAAAAATCTCTGATTTTATTCCCTTGATGCAGCCTTGGACATGCACAGTCATCTGGAACAACAGTGATTTTAGCAGGACTTCCTTGACTGCCTATTTCCCTGATCTCTGTTAAAGTTTGTTGGTATCACATTTTTATAATCCCCGGAGGCATAAATTACTCCACAGTCTGATCCAATTAAATTTGGACCCCTTTGCTGGGGGAAGTTTTGAGGTTTAATCTGACCCCAGGAGGACCCTTCTTAGCTATCTCTCTTTGGTTCTCTCTGGTAAGTTGGCTAGCCCACAATCTGCTGCCTTTCTGGGGCTATCAGCTTCCTCTTAATTGCTTACTACTAAATTCTCTATTGTTTTTGAGAGCACCCTTAGGCTTGAACTTCTCCCACATTATTCCAAAGTCAGCTCATTTCAGGAGAGCTTCAGAGCTGTTCTTATAATATGCATATCCCCCAGGAAAAATCTCAGCCACTGCTCTGGAAGGTGAGGGCAGTGGCCTGCTTCTGTAGGAGTGATGTGTCTGCTTTATGAGCAGGGCTCAGTTGGGACAATAGCCTTTGGTCTTCTTGGTTTGCCTTTCCTGGCATAGAAAATCCACTCTACAAATGAGGTAGGAAGAAGGTGATCAAGGCCCCAGTGTTCTTGGCCCGCCTCACTTACAGCCTCCACTTTGAGTGGGAACTGGATGGAGGCAGTCCTTGACCCTTTGGCTAGATTCTCCTTGAATATCACCTCTGTATACAAGGCCGGAGGGGCATGAGAAATAGTGGAAGTCTGCCTCTCTCTGGGAGATAACACAGCCCGTGATTGGGAGCTGGGGGGAGCACTATCTTCTTGGACATACGCACTCAAAGTAGAGCTTCTGTAGCACTGAGTTGGAATGGGCAGGGTTGATTTGGAAGATCATGGGTTGTAGAATAAAAGCCACAGACTTATAATGTTTTTATGGAGATTTGGTAGATTCTGTCGAATGTTTCTTCATTTGCTGCATCCCTTAGGACAATTTGCAGTACTTTAAGTGATTCTTTAGCATTTTTTTTCTTGCTGGTACACTGGAAAATGAGTCAGCAGAGCTCCTCTGAAGTCATTCTGGAAGTCATTTTTCTATTTCATTATTGTTGGTATTCTATAGTTGACCTCACAAAAGACAATTTAAAACAATAAAGTTTATTTGTATCCCTTAGGACATTTTAAAAATGAAGCTTTGATAATCTCAAGACACAAAACACTATGAATTTAGAAAGGAACAAATAAAAATTTTCAATAGTTGAGTTTAAAAATATTTATCATTCAGAAAAGTCTCAGTAGAATAAAGCCATATTCAAGATAAAAAAATATATCAAAACAAGGAATTATAAGAGAACATTACTTTGAGCAAACTTTTCTATTACTTTTAAGTATAATAATTATGGTTGCTTTTTTGCTTATTTGCAAATCACTGTTTGCTCCTTGGTATTTTTCTTTCATGTGAATGATTTTATTTTAAAACACAAGATTACATAAAACCATAATGCCCAGAAACACCAGTTACCATCAGCCAAGCACAATGTTCTTCATTTACTGATCATCCAATGTACATTACTCTTCCAATATAAGAAAGAGTAATAACCAAGCAGGTAAATCTGTTTTTACCTTAAATGCTATTCAGGGTGAACTATCTTTTTAAAATTCTGGAACACAAACAGAGTTTTCTTTATGTAGCTCAAATGCATTTTAAAATATATTATGTTGCTTACCACTGACTTTGTAAAAGCCATAGGTGTTACATATGTGTATGCACATTTTTTAATAATAAAAGACTATCACGGAATATTAATTTAAGCTAAAAAAGTCCATATCATGTGAAATTTTTCATTTGCCTTCACCATTATTGTTATGTTTCTAAGAAAGTGATCACACAAATTATAGTTACAAGAAAAACATCCCCTATATACTCGAATATCCAAATTCAAAGTTTTGCTAATATGTTCTTACTGCAACAACATAATTATTCTTAGTGCACATAACAGATAAACACTTAGTAAACATTTACATTTTAAAAAATCTAAAACTTAAATTTGGAATGTGACAGTTCAAACTAAGCTGCAGTTCAAAAATGAGGTTTATACTTATAAAGGGTAAAAAGAATGGCAACTGATTTTATTCTAATCTAGAAACCCATTTTTAAGAACCTTAACAGAATAAATGCTTAAATGTAAATGGTGGACAGAAAATAGATGACCAGTTAGCAGGAATGCTATAGAAGAGGGCTCTACAGGGTTTGGAGGTTAGTAGTGTTTGATAATTTCTAAATCCCTTTCCATTATAAAAGTCTATGATTCTACAGTTCTCCCAACAGTTCCAGTATTAAGAAACAATTACTTCTTGCCACTAATGCCAGATTATGTCACACAGAAATGGAACTTTTAGTATCTGACTATATATGCTTACTATCAATTTCAATTTTCAGAATATGCTACAATCCACATGAATCTTCTCCCCATTTGATCCAGATTGAGACCCTGTCCCTGTTTGTTTCAGACTGAGTTTTACTATGCTTGAACAGAACAAATTCTGGCCTAAATATTTTACTTTCCTTGGCAATGTTATAAGCAACAGACAAAATGAATTTTAAAACCATTCAACAAATGTTACCTCTCAAATTCATAAATAAGCACCTGTATCTCAAACTCCCTATGTTAAACTACTATCATAAATTATTTAAATGCAAGCAGTTGGTATGCATGCTGCTTGCTCAGTTCTCTCCAAATGGGGATTTATGTCTGTTATGAAAGTAAAGTAGCTTCAGGTTAAATAATAATGCTAAGATACGACAAGAGCAGTGGCTCAAGCCTGTAACCCCAGCACTTTGGGAGGCCAAGGTGAGAGGATTGCCTGAGCTCAGGGGTTTGTGACCAGCCTGGGCAACTTGGTGAGACTTTGTCTTTACAATAAATCAAAAAATAAGCTGGGCATGGTAGAGCGTGCCTGTAGTTCCAGCGACTTAGAAAGCTGAGGTGAGAGGATTGCCTGAGCCCAGCAGGTGGAGGCCGCGGTGGCCACTGCACGCCAGCCTGAGCAACAGAGTGAGACTCCGACTCAAAAAACCAAATAAAATAATGCTAAGTTGCTAAGTAATTATGATGACCACTTTTATACTTTAACCTGGATTCTTAGTTTTGGGGACACATAGTGATTTGTCTTTTATGCAGAAGACATTTTAAAGTGAAGAGGTATACTTTTCAAAATATTTATTCATATATCGTCCAGAAATTGCTAGAGATGAAATGCAAAAACAAGCTACTTGAACACTCTATAGCTTCTTTTTTTCTTTTGAATTGGAGTTTCACTCCGTCGCCCAGGCAGGAGTGCGGCAGCACGCCCATGGCCACCCCAGCATCAACCTGCTGGGCTCAGGCGATCCTTCCATCTCAGCCTTCCAGGTAGCTGGAACTACAGGTGCACGCTACCACGCCCAGCTAATTTTTTTATTTTATTGTAGTGATGAGGTCTCGCCAAGTTGCCCAGGCTGTTCTTGAACCCATGGGCTCAGGCAGTCCCTTCACCTCGGCCTTCTAAAGTGCTGGGATTACAGGCTTGAGTTATCGCGGCCTGGCCACTTCTAAAAACAGTTATAAGTTCCATGACTGTATAACCAGTAAAAGTCCTCTGATTCACTAGAATTAGTTCTAAGTGATGTTTTCTGACATGTAATTAAGTAATCTTCTAATCATTACTTATATTTTTGAGATACTGTTTCATTAAACATTGACTCTCTCTACAAATCAAACTGCTACCCACTGGCAGCTTGGCAATGAATGACAATAAAAACCAGATCTACAAAGACACTTTTGAACATTATTGTTTCATATCTTTAATACTGTCTTGAAAGATCTATTACTCTTCAACTATCTCAGTGTACTTCCAAATATAAAAGTAATTATTATAGTTGGAACAGTTATTTTAAATCTAAATAGATAATTCCTATAGCAATATTTGTTTACTCAGAACATATTTTCATTACAAATATATGTAAAATTTCTCATAAAGTCAGAACACAACTCACAGTTTAAATAGAAACCTCAGTGTTTAAATCTCAACATTCAGTAAAGTAAACACTACATATTAGGTTGCTTTGGAATATAAATCACTCATTTAAGTAAATGGGAGATAATTTCTAACTTGTGTTAATAGTGAGGAAATAATTTTTTTATGATGCCTTGACCAAAATTAATCAATCAAGTGCAAGATTACCATATTATGATATAAATCAAGCTCCACTAACATAACACTTTTGTGAGAGACTTGGATGCAGATATAACTACAGATGGGGAAGAGATGTCCTTTAGCTAGGGAGTGATGAGAGAAAAACACATATCATGGATCAGGCCTCAATTTTAATTACTTCATTGATAAAATGCCTTGCTTTATTTATTGAAGAATGATTTCTTCCACTGCAAATACTAGTTTATAATGCTAGACAGTGGGGGATAAATAGAGCCCACTTTTAAAAAATCTACTCCTTAAAAAGTTAGTTACTGATTAGATAAAGACTGACTCTTCATTTTCTGCTCTGAAGACAACCAAATCTTTTTTTAAGTGTTGACTTGCCAATTTATCCTTGTCAACTGATTCAGAAAAATAAATGAATCTTCTGACTTCACATGTAAGAGAGTTTAACTGTATATATATGATATATTCTGAGAAGTTTGCCCATGATCTGACCCATACTGATGATTTACAACATAATGAAGTTCCCTCAATAAACAGTACTAATTTTAAACTTAACATCCTTACAGCATCGTTCTCATTCTCTTTACTTTTATGTTTACATAATTTCTATATTCAAAAAACAAAAACACTCAATCTTGAAACCAACTTACACTGGAGGTCTGAGGTTAGTTTATAACTTCTAAAATATTTTGTTAAAATGTAAAAACCCTGAAATCACAAACAAAAAATTGTATAATTTTACAGTATATATCGAATTTATTTTTTAAAAAAATATTCTGAACTGTTTTTATATTAGTAATCAAGTGTGGTTTTTTCCAAATGAAACTCCTTTCTAGAAGGATAGGAGAGGATATGTGGTATTGCCCCATTAAAAATCAATATACATTTCATTTTTTTATGCTGGTACTTCGACTATTTCAAAGTAGTCATTAGGTAGAATCACATAACCTCTTTCTGATGTGTCGTCTTTCTCTTTCTGGAAGTGCACAACCTCCTTCAGCTTCTCAAGTTGCCGTTCTTGTCTTCTGCATCGCTGCTGTGCAGTCTTGAGCTTCTTTCTGAGTTTTTCAACTTGCTGCTCTAGCTGATGAATCCTCTTCCTCTGGTGCATTGTATCCTCCACAGTATAGTTGTGGTCACAGAAAACTGAAAGATTATCAGGGGTCTGGAGAGGCGGCATTAGTAATCCAATAGCAGCATCCACCTGGGAAATGGGAGGTGTTAGAGGAGGCGGAGGAAGCTGTTCCTGTGGCTCCAGAAGATCTTCCTTCTAAAACAATAATACAGAGTATGTGTGAATTTAGTAACTAAAAAAAAGAGTTTAAAAGAAATAATCTGTGGAATTTAAGAAATATTGACTTTTTTTGTGAATTCATGGTATAGAAACATCCCAAAATGAGAAAAATCATTTCAGTTTTAATTAAACTTTTCTATCTGAAGTAGAAGAGGAAAACAAAAAAGAGATAAAATGATTCATTAGATTTAATTAAATACTAAGTATTTTTAAAAAATGCTTTCAACTGTATTGATTAAAAAATCCCAAAACTTATCAATATACAAGCAGGGATATACAGTGATCTTTACATAAGTTACTAATAAACTGCATTATATGTTTTTAAAAAGTACATCATTGTTAACAATGGTTATTTCCAAGTGAAAGGATCCAGGTCCATTTATTTTCTTGATTTTAACTGTAAATTTTCCAAATTTTCCACAATGAACACATTGATTTTATAAATAGAAAACAATTCAGTATTTTAAAACACATATTACCTTGTCATGTGGTTCAGTACAAAGAAAAATCGTAGGCACAGCATTCTCTTTCAGTAACTTGTTGTTGCATTCTCTCTTAAAGCAGTCTGGAGTAAAGTGCTCTGAACAGATACTGCTATACTTGGTGGGTTTAAAGTTTTTTCTTCTGACAGCCGCCTCCCATTTTTTACAGAGACTGGGTCGAGTAAGAGGAAACCTAAGAAGAAGACATCATTCAGTTCTCTGACCTTATTTTTAAAAAATAATAAATAAAAAATTAAGTTACCCAAACTTTCCAGTTTAGGAAAGAACTTTGGTGTTAACATTCTAGGGAATACTTGACTAAAGGTTAGCTCTAGTTGTCTGTTCATCTAACTTATTAATGTTTAACTTTTAATACTGAGGACACTAAATGATTGAAGTAAAAAATATACTACAGATTAAATCTCTATTCATATATATATATACTGAGTTGAGGTCTTACTCTGTCACCTAGGCTGGGGTGCAGTGGCATAACTATGGCTCACCACAGCCTCAACCTCTTGGACTCAGGTGATCCTCCTGCCTCAGCGTTCTGAGTAGCTGAGACTAGCATGCCCTACTCAATGTTTAATTTTTTTTAGAGACAAGGTCTCACTATGTTACCCAGGCTAGTCTCAAACTCCTGGGTTCAGGAATCCTCCTGCCTTGGCCTCCCAAAGTGCCGGGATTACAGGTGTGAGCCACCGCACCCAGACACTGTATTCATTTTTACCAGTAATTTTTTTGTGTGTGGCACATAAAGACAAAAAATGCACATTTACGTCTATGTACTGGGCAAAAGAGAATTCTAGTTCTCTTAGAATCAGTCTGACAAATATGAATAGGCTAAATTTGAATTAATCAAATTATAGGCAAATAATGATAAATAAATAAAATCAGCCATTTTGACTTATCTCTTAACCAACTGGGTCCATTAGGTCTGGATAAAGAGACATAGTTAGAGTTTAAACTTATTATGATTTTACTTTTCCAGGTCAAGGATTTGGTAAACTGGAGGGATTAGAAAAAACAAAGAAGGATATTTCAAATCTATGTTCCACGTTTCTCTTCCATGTTATGTATGCTAGAGCCTGACTCTATTATTATTGCGAAGAACTAACAGATGTTTATGATAGTCCCTCTTTCTAGTGCCACTATATAGAGGTACTCTCAAAAAATCCTTGCTGGAAAGGTCGGTAAAAGAACAAATTATGGCAGCAATTGTTGGTAAAATTCAGTACCTAGGGCTTTCTGGTCCAAGGACTAAAAATTCTGAGGTTCTGTCAAGATCTATTCCTCTCACAACTGTTCTTTAAGGGATAAGATTCAGTTTAGCCCTTTTGATTCAATCCACTGTTTAAAATCCAGCAGAAGCACAGTATTCTGATGTGTGAATGTCATACTTAACTAGTTACAGTGCTAATGAAGCTTTTTCCAAAGCTTTAGATTCCCTGTGGCTGCCATCAGAACGGAGGTGGGGAGGTGTGAGACTAAGTGTACGTAATCCCGTCACCATTTCCCAACCTACTCCTACATTTTGAAAGTACACATTTTCAGAAATTCCAATAAACCAAGAGGCTATATTAGGATATGCTGAACTCAATTTTGTAAGCGTGCTAGCCCCTTCTCCAAGGGAAAATGTCAGCACTCGGGGGATCTCTCTATGCTCTATATGCTCTTATTTCTTTGGGTCCTTCTCACATGATACCTAACGTATAAAAATGCATCTGTAGCCGGGCGCAGTGGCTCAGTCTGTAATCCTAGCACTTTGGGAGGCCGAAGCAAGAGGACTGCCTGAGCCCGGAGGTTCGAGACCAGCCTGGGCAACTTGGTGAGACCTCATCCCTATAAAAAAATCACAAAAAATTAGCCAGATATGGTGCTGTAGTTCCAGCTGCTTGGAAGGCTGAAGCGGAAGGATCACCTGAGCCCAGTAGGATGACGCTGAGGTGGCAGTGAGCATGTCACTGCACTCCAACCTGGGCGACAAAAGTGAGACTCCAACACAAAAAAGAAAAGGAAAAAAAAGCATCTACATCCCCTATGAAACATCAACGGCCCCCACCAGAAAAATGAAAGGATATTTAAATTTTTGTAATTATTTAGCTATGAATAATTCATATAATTTACTGCTGGGTCTGATTTCCTAGCTCTCATCCGTGCACAGTCGGGAATTCTTGCAAAGAAAAACTAACATACATAAAACTTAGGAGCAAATTTAGTTGAATGAAATGTCATCGTGTCACATTTCGCAGGCTTTTATCATTAAGTAATTTCAATTTTGCGGTTTTCTCTTCCATTTCCAAAATACTATTGTCCTCCTAGGACCTTCAGCTGCATTGCCTACTGGATGAAGGCGCGTGGAGCCCGGTGGTTCCTCCGAGGGCCTGATCCAGCTCCCGCAGGACCTTCACCAGGCGCTGGGTCGTGGTCCTGGTATTGCTGCCCACGTCATCACTCCTGAGTGCTGGCAAGATAACGATTCACCTTGGCAGTAGCAGAAGCTTTCTCTAAAACTTGGGGGTCCTTAAAGACTAGTTCCTAGACATCGGTTTAAAAATCCTCCCTGACATTCCGGTCAAAAATCAATCCTTGATTGCCATGATGCTGGACTCCCACCCACAACAAGAACGAAAACGGATTTTTTGATCTTTTCAAAGAGCTTTCCTTGTATTTCAGATTTACTCCTAAGGAGTTAATACAATCCGGCTTCTCTACGCTCCCGGGGGTGGCGAAACCCAGATAATTCCAGAGGCCGCCAGGCACCGCCCCTGCCGGAACTCGCCAGCCGAGGCCACACATGAGAGCCGCGCCCACGGCTGGTTCCTGAAACGCGAGAAACACAGACAGCGGCCGCGAAGCCCCAGCAGCTCCCCAGCGGATCCGGCCGGACACGCCCCCCACTTCCCAGCAAGAGCCCCGAGGGGGCGCCAGGCCCCGCCCTGGTTCCGCCCTCCGCGTTAGGTCTCGCGCGGACGCGCGCCTAGCTCCGCCCCCAGCCTAACCGGTCGCGCGCCCCAACCCAGCCGGGGCCGGTCCCGCGAGGCGCGTAGGGCACTCACTTGTGGAAAGAAACAGGCTTGTCCTTGTCATAGCGGTTCTTGCAGCCGTAGGCGGAGCAGGACTGCACCATGCTTCCGGTCCGCAGGCACTTCACTTCTGCCGCCCCACAAGGCAGATGAAGCTGCTTTCAGTGTCGCCGCCCGCGGCTTGACACCCTCTCTCCTTGTGTGGCTTTGGCCAACAGTTACAGTGATGATAGCCTATTGGGGGTGACTAGTGGGCCTGTTTTGTTGTTTGCATTAGCAGAAGGACCACAGCCGTCGCCCGACTCCCATCTCCAAGATGGCGGAGGCAGCTTCAACTTCACCTCTCGCGAGGAGCTCGTCCCTCTCGCTTTGATTAGTCCCGGGGGATCAGAGATGACGTTTCCTAGGAAGCAGGTTATTGGCTAAGGCCAGGTGTTTCCGGCATCGGGTTTGGCGTTGCGGAAATGGGCGGGACTTCCGAGAGGAGTAAGTTTCCGCTTGAGGGGCGGCGGGGCCGGCTTCCGGGGCCGACTTTCCCTGCTGCGGTGTTCCCACAGGCCCATTAATCCGGAGACTGGGGTGACTGAGAGGGGACAGCAGATGGATCTTGTTGGAGGACAGGTGACAGGTGTAGAGCCGAGGTCGGTGTCTAATGGCGCCCAGTTCTTTAAAAGAGCGGCCACAGGTGGGATATGATTCGTAATACTTTGTGGAAGCCCCTTCCGGGCTGTCGATCTTGTCCCATTCCCTGTCTCCTCTGGCCTCACAGCGCTCTGTGACCGCAAGGACAGACTTTTAGCAGAGACGGATGACACACACTCGCCCCACCTGCTCATTGCCGGGGTCACCGGCTCGGCGGGCCGTACGCTTGCGTATTGGGGGTCGCGGGCTGTGGGGTTATTCCAAGGCCCTTGTGCTCTCCTTCTGCCCCTTAGATGTTGGTGTGTCCCAGAGTTCCATCCTCCGCTCTCCTCTAACTCAACACCCTGTTCCTCGATCTTACTCATGCCTGATTCTCTCATCTTTTATTTCCTATGTAAATCTTTTTATCATCTGTGAATTATCTGTTCAACAGTTGTCTAAACTAGAAAACTTGGAGTCATCTTACAAAACCCTTTGATGTCCTGGTTAACTTTATAGAATAAATAAATACCTCTGAAATCCATCCCTCTCCGTTTCCTCACTGTTCTTGATCAAACCTTTGCAGCAATCCGCGACTGTCCTGGTCTCTGGTTCTGCCTCTTTAGTCTGTCCTCCATAGAAACTGATGGTTACTCCCCTGCTCATCTCTTGAGGCTGAATCCCTCTACTGAATACAATCCGAACTTCTTACGTGAGCGTCTCCCTCCACTTGCCCTCACACTCTGTTCCAGTTTTTTGTCTTAGAGGGCAGACTCTTTTGTGGCTTCAGGCTTGGCTTGCAATGCCCACCCTTAATTTGTTCACCCTTAGTATTGTTGTCTGAGTGTTACCTTCTTCAGCAAGCTTTTCTTACCATCTCTTCCAAGCCTCCCCAACCTAGGCGCCCCTCTTGTTCTAGTGTAATCTTGCACATATTATCTCTGTGAACAATTATGAACAATATTGTAAAGTCTGTGTACATGTCTTTTTTTTTTTTTTTGAGTTGGAGTCTCACTCTGTCGCCCAGGCTGGAGTGCAGTGGCCGCTCCCGGCCACCACAGCCTCGACCTTCTGGGCTCTGGTGAGCCTTCCACCTCAGCCTTCCAAGTAGCTGGAACTACAGGCGCTCGCTACCACCCTCGGCTGATTTTTTTTTTTTTTTTTTAAATGGTAGAGATGAGGTCTCACCAAGTTGCCCAGGCGGGTCTCAAACCCGCGGACTCAGGCAATCCACTCACCTCAGCCTCCCAAAGCGCGGGATTACAGGCTGAGCCACTCGAGCCCGGCTTACATGTCTATCTTAATGAGAACTGAGATGTGCTTGAAGACGGGTATTGTGTCTTACCTAACTTTGAAATTTCAGCAGCTTGCATAAAGTGTCTGACCTAAATTAGCATTCAGAAAGTGTCTGGTTCCAGGGAATCCAAAAACCGTTTATCTAAAATAGTTTGAGAACCAGGTGTATCTTGGAGGTGTTTCAGGTTTGATTGCAGACCACAGCAATAAAGCAAGTCACATGAACTTTTTGGTTTCCCTGGGCATATCAAAGTTATGTCCACAATATACATTGAGTGTACAACAGCATTATGTCTAGAAACAATGTATATACCTTAATTTAAAAGTACTTTTATTGCTGGCCAGTCATGGTGGCTCATGCCTGCAATTCCAGCACTTTGGGAGGTGGAGGCAAGATGATTGCCCAAGTCCAGGGGTTCGAGACCAGCCTCGGCAACTGGGTGAGACCTTGTCTCTACAATTAAAAATAAAAACAAAAAGATAGCCAGCCGAGGTGGTGCGCACCTGTGGTTCCAGCTCCTTGGAATGCTGAGATGGAAGGATCACCTGAGACCAGTAGTAGGTTGAGGCTGTGGTGGCTGTGAGTGTGCCACTGCACTCCAGCCTGGGTGACAGACTCTGACTCAAAAAAAAATTTTTTTGCTAAAACTGGGCATGGTGACTCCTGCCTGTAGTCCCAGCAACTTGAGAGGCTGAGGCAGGAGGATCGATGGAGCCTAGGAGTTCACAGCTTCAATGAGATATGATTACGCCATTGCACTCCAGCCAGGGTGACAGAGCAAGACCTGACTAAATAAATAAATAAATAAACAAACCTATTGCTAAAAAAATACTATTGACCCAACCAAACCTTCAGCAAGTCAATGTTTTTGCTGGTAGAGGGTCTTGCTTTGAGGGTAATGGCTGCTGACTTATCAGGGTGGTGGTTGCACTCCAGCCTGGCAACAGAGTGAGATGCTGACTCAAAAAAACAATTTAAAACAACAACAACAAAAAAAAACACCAAAGATACAAATTTTAAAAATACAGTACAACAATCATATAGCATTTATATTATTATAAGTAATCTGGAGATGATTAAAGCATACAGAAGGATGTACATAGGTTATATGCAAATACCACACTATTTTACATCAGGGACTTTAGCACCTGTGAACGGTGTCTTTGGGAGCCCTGGCATGAATCCCAGTGGATACTGAGGGGTGACTGTATGTGTATATAGGCATGTTTCTGGTGAGCTGTCCATAGTTTACACCTGATTTTCACAGAGAAGACACAGCCGATTTCTGAAGTCCCTTACAACCCTAATATTGAGAATTAGTGAAAAAAGATTAGGATAATTTTCATTTAGACATACATTCTAGGTTTTCTCCAAGACCTATTAGAAGGGTTACTGTAGATCTGATCTCACCAATCTAGCAAGGACTTAGCTTAATTAAAGTAATTGATTTGTGTTCAGTTGATGTAGAATAGAGTTCTGCAGTCCTTATGTTAAGGGTGCAGGAATTAAGTAATTTTAGTTTTTTTAAAAATTGTTTTCATCTTGGAGGCTCTTAAAAAATTAAGAATTGTATTTTTAAGTTAATGTAAATATAAGCAGTTAGATATCAGTGACTTTAAACATCTTGTAGCCCTTAACTCTATCCTATATCACATACTACATTCCCTCAAAAGGCCTACAGCTAGTTCCAGCTACTTGGAAGGCTGATGCAGGATTGCCTGAGCCCAGTGGGTCAAGGCTGTGGTGGCGATGAGACAGAGTGCAACAGAATGAGACTCTGACTCAAAAAACAAATACAACAACAAAAAAAAGGCTGCTCAGTTAATACCACTTGTCTGAAAGAGAGAACAAGGCAGTGCTAGCAAGAATAACGTCCCAATATGCTTAGTGCTTCCTGACCGGGCATCTACTCCTCTCCTGACAGTTGTAGGATATGGACAAGTCAGAGTGGGGAGGGGGATAAGGATGACAATTACTGATAACACCTCAAATTTGTCTAGTCAAGAATCCAATGCTTAAATACAGATACCATGAAGATGGCCTGGTTCTGACAAAACAACAAAAGCTCAAAGATTATCCTTATCTCTGTGATCAAATGGCCCTGTTAGCAGACCTTAAAGCCTATTGGCCTTGGCCAGTCTTGGGCTAAAAGCCCTAAATACTTCTTGCTCTAGCCCAGCCCCAGGTTTATGGGTCATTTAGCAATATGGAGGGGCCTTAGAGGACATTTCATGTTTCAAAGAGTAGGGGGAGGAAGGGAAGGCAATGATGCAAACATGTGGGCACAGACTCTGAAAAGAAATTTCAGTTACCAAATAACAATTTAAATATACAGTCAAAAGACACATCTGAGAAATTGGCACAGAGGCCTAATCTCTATTTTATATTGCATCCTTTTTGTCAAATTAATATACTAGATTGTCCAGATTAAATAATTTTCCTTAAAAACAAATTCTTTACTTTTTGAATTTAAAAATATCTAAGCAAAATTGGCTGGATGTAGTGGTTTACACCTGTAATCCCAGTTGTTTGGGAGGCAGAGGCAGGAGAATCACTTGAGCCCAGGAGTTTGAGACCGCCTGGGCAACATAGCAAGACTTTGTCTCTACAGAAACAAAAAATTAGCCAGGTATTGTAGTGTGCACTTGGAAGGTGTGTACTTGGAAGTCACAGCTGTTTGGGAGGCTGATGCAGGCAGATCGCCTGAGCCCAGGAGTTGGAGGCTGCAGTGAGCCATGATCATGCCACCGCACTCCAGTCTGGGCAACAGAGTGAGACCATGACTCAAAAATACTATATATATATATACACTATATATCCAAAACTGACTAGAAATGTGATGAAGTATTGGATGTCCTTTAGTGAAAGAAAGCCATTGCAATCATACTAAATGCTTTCAGAAATTCTGAATTTTAAGGCAAACAATATTAAAGAAACAGAAAACACCTTTAAAAAATTTTAGATATGTTGCTTTTATTCAGAAGAATAAAATGTTTGACAGACTCTTTAATCACAAAGTTTGAACCAAACCGCCAGTCTTCCATGACGACTCTGTGAGGTAGGTATCTGCACGGCCACAAGGGCTCCACACAGTCCTTTCTTTCCTCTCAAATGCTGAGAATTGTAGTAGGTGAAACCACTGTTTTCGTGGGCAGCTGGAACAGTTATCTCCCCCATCTTGTTCCCCACAGAGCTGCCCAAGTTATTATCTGCTCCTTAGGTTGGACCATCTGTTTTAGTGACAGTTACAATATTGTTGTTTTAAAAAATCCAAATGTTTGCTTTGGTTTATATGATCTAACTCTGAACCACAGAAGTATTACCATGAAGTTTAAAACACTGATTGACTCTACTTGCTTTAAATACTCTCAGATTCCTTCTGCAAATGATCATCAGTGATCAGTAAAGATGACAATAAGCAGGTCTAAAATTCCGAGATGTCAATACATACCCTTTTCAGTTTAATAGGACTTCAGATCATACAGTGTTTTTGTATGTTACAAAATTTGGTACAATGTACCTCTACCAGGAAAGTATTACAATAAAATAATTGTAACCAGAAATGTGACACTGGAGCAGAATGCATGCACACAAAATAAAATCCTGCCAAAAAAATTGTTAATAGCCCCATACCAAGTGTTTAATTGGCAGAAAATGCATTTCCAGGCTGGTAAATGGTGGTGTAATAAACTCCTACTCATTTGCTTTTCAAGTTGGTGAATGCAACCAAAATATTTCTCTATGATGTATGCCACCCTATTAGACATTTGATTTGGAAGTGTAGAATTAGTATTCATGGAGTCTTGAGGAGTCATCTTTCTAGACCTTTCCTCTTAGGAGCACCTAAGCTACCCTACTCCAATGAAGGAATAATACAGTATAAACGACTTCTAAAGGATCCCAGTTTCTCTCCTCTTCATGAGCTTCACGTCTACCTAAACATCCTGTTCAGAAGTCCTACTAAGGAGTTAATACCAGTTCAATCGCTTATTTTTTAGGTGACTTAAGTAAAACAAAACAAAACAAAACTTTCATCAATAGCATGGGGATTTCATCTGTGAAATGAAAGGTGATGCCGTGCCTTCCGCACAACATAGGCCCAAGGATAAAAAAAAATATGTGAGAAACAGCTGTAATTATAATGTCTGTGTTTAAACATTATTGTTTTTTCTTGATGACAAGCAACAGCTTTGTCCTAAGTCCAAATTAGAGAATGCAAATTGAAATTTCATTCAGAATCTCATTTTCTTTATTTTTTTTTTGAGTTGGAGTCTCACTCTGTCGCCCAGACAGGAGTGCAGTAGCCGCTCCCAGCCACCGCAGCCTTGACCTGCTGGACTCTGGCGATCCTTCCGCCTCAGCCTTCCAAGTAGCTGGAACTACAGGCACGCGCTACCATGCCTGGCTAGTTTTTGATTTGTTGTAGAGATGAGGTTTCGCCAAGTTGCCCAGGCGGGCCTCGAACCCGCGTGCTCAGGCAATCCACTCACCTCAGCTTCCCAAAGCGCAGGATTACAGGCTGAGCCACCGAGCCCAGCTAGAATCTCATTTGTTGATAGCTAATTTGATTAATGTGGGAGAAAGTGGCAGATTTTTTCATCTCCCTGTCAGCACATAGTGAGGCTCACTAATAAATTTTTGGATGATAGGAATATCAGTGATTGCAGATGGCAATGCTAACACTGACTCCTGGGTATCACCTAAATTATCTAATGAGTAATGCCAGGAAAAGTGAGTAAGGTCTCCTAATACTATGGTATTGACTCTTCTCAGACTTATCCACTCATTCTGCACAAGACATGATGAATCTGGGCCATATGCTACAATCTTGAGACAGTATTTTAAGTTTTCCACAATACAAAACTAATCAAATTTGTCCACCCATTGCTAGAACTAACCAGTAATTCTCTTGTCAGATTTAAATACTGTTCCTAGTACTTTCCTAAGGGTTTTGATGCTCATAGATATGAAGATCCCTTGCCTGAGAAATGCATCAGACCACGATGTGTCTGCAGTATTACCAGCTTCCTAAAAAAGTCTTCCCTTTATATGTTACTTTTATACATCTGCTCCTATGAAAGGATCAAACTCTTGTTTAAATGCCATAACTGAACATCAAGTATGCTGACTCAAGATAAATGTTTTTCATTTTCTTACCCTTCTACTGATTAAAAAGTGCTCTGTAAATGAGAATATGAAATCAAAGTATAAAGTTCAAGTTTCTCCTTTCAGTTTTAGCTGATCGCAAAGAATTATACCAGAGCAAAAAAGCAGAACTGCTCCAAATGCACAAAACTAGTATTAAAAGAAACACTGACTTTTTCCCCAATACTGTATAATCTTTTATTGTAACAAAAATACTTAGATGAGCTTCATAGCTCTATATTATCATATAGCTACCCACTGAGGAGGATAAATTGGATAAACTACATTGAACAACTCCTTACTATCTTACAATTAATCTAATTTTGGGAAAAAGCAAAAGATAAAAGCATTCCTTTTAATATAATTCCATATTTTTTCCAGATACTTTACAAACAACACAAAATTGAGATATAACTGTAGATCATTATAATTCTGAACATTAGAACCTGCACAATGTAAAAATTCCAGTTATGTGCTGCTAGGTATTTGTTTTAAGTTTGTAAGATAATATTCAAATGCTTTATACTGCCACTGGTCCTTTGTTTGATTTTTATACATTAGCTCAGTTATTTTAGCAAACTCTTTTTTTTTTATCTGGTTAGCCTTTGAGTTATCACTTCTCGATACATAATAGAGATGTAGATAAGCAATAAAAAGATGACAAAAAAATCATCTAGAAAGCCTAGAATTCCAAACAAGGCTTCAGGTACAAAATCTAGAGGTGATATAAGGTAGAAAAATGCTCCCATTAAACAAAGTATTATCCTAATGCGGAACATCCAGAAAAGGCCTCCGACTGAAAACATTTCCCTGAATGCATGCCTCAGTAAAGTGGGTAGATCCATAATTCTTTCCATAATCTGGTAGGGGAAAAAATGAATATTATGATTTAGCATCTAATGTATCAGATTTCAAAATAATATACTTTTCTTAAAAAGTGTAAACTCAGTTAAGATGAATTAAGGAGGTTCACATATTGATTGAACATCATATTTTCTAATTATGCATTTTATTTAAAAACATTTCTCTGAATATTAGTTCTTATAAAACTAATATTTATCACAGATTAAAATAACTACAGATAAAACTACAGTGTCATCAAGCTTAAAATATGGGTTATAGTAATGAAAAACTCAAGTTATCTCTAATTTAAGTTAGTAAAATAAACCAAAGAACCAAGTATACAGGATCAAATTAAAGTCTGAAGCTTGAGCTTTAAAGTCAGACAGATCTGAATTGGAACCAAAATCAAGCACTTATTAGCCAGGTGATCTTGGGGATAGTTGTTTAACCTACCAGAGATATTTCAACAATTAATTATTTATGTGCAATAAGGACTATTAAAAACTAAGAGATACTGTACATGAAAGACCTTTATAACTTGCCGGTCAATATATAAGTATTATACATTAAAGACATATGGACTTTGATGGCTTTTATAGTTTAAGAATAGCAATGAAGGCCAGGCTCTGTGGCTCAGCCTGTAATCCCAGCACTTTGGGAGGCCAAGGCAAGTGGATTGCCTGAGCCCACGGGTTCGAGACCAGCCCAGGTGACTTGGCGAGACCTCGTCTTTACAATAAATCAAAAATTATTCATAGTTCCGGCTCCTTGGAAGGCTGAGGCGGAGGGATCACCAAAGCCCAGCAGCTTGATGCTGGGGTGGCTGTAAGCGTGCCACTGCACTCCAGCCTGGGCGACGGAGTGAGACTCCAACTCAGAAATAAAAAGAATAGCAATGAAACTGATTTCCTTCCAGTAGATCACTTCCTCAGGTTATCCCTCTGTTTTTTTTTTTTTTTTTTTTGAGTCAGAGTTTCACGATATCGCCCAGGCGGGAGCGCAATGGCACACTCATGGCCATTGCAGCCTCAACCTGCGGGATTCAGGTGATCCTTCCACTTCAGTCTTCCAAGTAGCTGAAACTACAGGCGTGCACCACCATGCCTGGCTAATTTTTTGATTTATGTAGAGACAAGTTTTTGCCATGCTGCTCAGGCTGGTCTTGAACCCCTGGGGTCAGGCAATCCTTTCGCCTTCAGCCTCCCAAAGTGCGGGATTACAGGCGTAAGCCACGATGCCCGGCTCCCTCTGTTATTTTTAACAACCTGTATAAAAATCATAAAGCCAACTCTGGGTATGCATTTTATGTGTCAAGTGCCAGATAAATTGAGAGAGAGATCGAGACAAAAATGCAAAGAATTGAGCAAGTAAGGAGAACACAGTTTTTAAAACTCCTTCAGACCAAGAAAATCATATTGTGACTCTTTTGGAATACAAAAGAACAAGAATGGTCTTTTCAGAATCACTTCTTAATGTTCATTTTTTAATTCTCTGTGGGAGGAACGAATATTAAAAGCATAACAAGCTGGGCGCAGTGGCTCACACCTGTAATCCCAGCACTTTGGGAGGTGGAGGTGAGAGGATTGCCTGACTCCAGGGGTTCGAGATCCGCCTGAGCAACATGGCGAGACCTTGTCTCTACAATAAAAAAAATAAAAATAAAATCAGCCAGGCATGGTGGCACATGCCTGTGGTTCTAGCTACTTGGAAGGCTGAGGCGGAAGGATCACCAGAGCCCAGCAAGTGGAGGCTGCAGTGGTTGTGAGTGTGCCACTGCACTCCAACCTTGGCGACAGAGTGAAACTCTGACTGAAAAAAACCAAACCAAAACAACAACAAAAAAATTAAAGCAAAACAGCCTTACAGCTTTCACAAAGTCTGTGGTAAATGACTTTAGATATCCTAACAAACAGCACATTTTTTTGAATACCCTTCTGTTCTTTATCAGAGCTACTGAATATGTATATTCTAATATGGTATTATCATTTATACAGAATCTATACTAATTAGACAAGAAATATGAAATTGTTTACTAAGAAATGTTTGTGTATTCATGTAAACTTATTCCATCTTTGAAGGAGGTAGAATATCAAAAACTTAAATGTCTTTATTAAGCCGGGCTCGGTGGCTCAGCCTGTAATCCTGCGCTTTGGGAGGCTGAGGTGAGTGGGTTGCCTGAGCCCGCGGGTTCGAGACCCGCCTGGGCAACTTGGCAAGACCTCATCTCTACAATAAATCAAAAAATTAGCCAGGCGTAGTAGCGTGTGCCTGTAGTTCCAGCTACTTGGATGGCTGAGGCAGAAGGATCGCCAGAGCCCAGCAGGTTGAGGCTGAGGTGGCCGGGAGCGGCCACTGCACTCCAGTCTGGGCGACAGAGTGAGACTCCAACTCAAAAAAAAAATAAAATAAAACAAATGTTTTTATTATATTGAAATTCATTACATACCAGGCTTTCTTACTCATTAAATATCTGACATCTACAAAAAGTAATAAGTGAGCAATGGTGTGTTAACATATGTAAAAATATGCATGAAAATCTTAAAATGATTTCTTTAAAGTTCAGTGGTAGCTGGGCTCGGTGGCTCAGCCTGTAATCCCGCGCCTTGGGAGGCTGAGGTGACTGGATTGCCTGAGCCCGTGGGTTCGAGACCCGCCTGGGCAAGCGAGACCTCATCTCTACAATAAATCAAAAAATCAGCCGGGCGTGGTAGCGCGTGCCTGTAATTCCAGCTACTCAGAAGACTGAGGCAGAAGGATTGCCGGAGCCAAGCAGGTCGAGGCAGCGGTGGCCGGGAGCAGCCACTGCACTCCAGCCTGGGTGACAGAGTGAGAGAGACTCCAACTCAAAAAAAAAAAAAAATTAAAAAAAAAAAAAAAGTTCAGTGGTAGTTCTTGAATTTGAAAGGTTATATTTTAAAAGAATCACCCTACAGGTGTCACTGGAAGATACATTAAAAAACTGCTAGATAAAAAAATAGAAGTTCCAAATAATTATGGAAAGCAATAGTAATTAGATTCTTTTCTTACTGCTTCAATACTTTAAAAAATGATAAACTACCCACTAGCTTCCACAACAATTGAAACTATACTCCCTTAAATGTCTGTGACCTCACAGAAAAAGGAGCAAGGGGTAAGAGCACACTTTTGTATGATACTGAAGTACTTTAGATTTTTGGGGGGTTTTTTTGTAGACAGGGTCTTACTATGTTGCCCAGGCTGGTCTTAAACTCCTGGGCTCAAACAATCCTGCCTTGGCCTCCCAAAGTGCTGAGATTATAGGAGGAGTCACTGCGCCTGGCCAATACTGAAGCATTTTAATAGCTTAATTTTTTTTCAATTTTTTTTTTTTCTAGTTGGAATCTCACTGTGTTGCGCAGGCTAGAGTGTATGGCACGATCAAAGCTCACTGCAACCTCGACCTCCTGGGCTCAGGCAATCCTTCCGCCTCAGCCACCTGAGTAGCTGGGACTACAGGCGCAAACCACCATGTCCAGATAATTTCTTAGAGTTTTTGTAGATACAAGGTCTTGCTATGTTATCCAGGCTGGTCTCAAACTCCTAAGTTCAAGCAATTCTCTCGCCTCAGCCTCCCAAACTGCTAGGATTATAGGTATGAGCCACCACACCTGGCCTTGATTCTTATCTTAAGCATAACTCACTAATATTTTCAACAAACATTAAAGGTCTATATCCCACACACTTAATTTAGCACTTACAATATGAAGGGGGACCCAAACAATCTGGAATTATCTTTTGGAGGGTAGGCCCCATGTAGTACAGGCTTCCTTTACCAAGTAAGTGTTCTAGGAACTTATCAGTATTAGTGTACCAGTTAGTGTTGTGAGAGGCTGAAGTCAGCTTCAGTGAAATTTTCTTTTAGATTCTTTTAATGCGTTTGCCCATTTCATGATGGTTGATTTACAAGTGTACCTGCCCACACAGCACTAAGTATACAGCAGTTTTTGACCCACAAATGGCACGACCCCTGTGCTCCACCCTATTTACCCGATCTTGCTCCGGGTGACTATTTTTATTTCTCCGGATGAAGAATGTCCTCAGAAAGGAACGTTTTGCTGATGTGAAAGAGGTGAAACAAAAAAAAAGCAGAAACACTAAAAGGCATCAAAATTGATGAGTTCAAAAACGGGTTTGAGCAGTGAGAAAAGCATCTTGATAGGTGTATTGCATCAGAGAGTACTTTGAAGGTGATTCAAGTTTAAACATGTAAGAATACATACACAAGTTTTATAAATAAATTCTGATTTTGGGAGGATACCCCTTGTATAATGTCTCCCTCTAAATTTGTACCTGCTATAACATTACTTACGGATCTGGGCTGCCCTGAGAATCTCCGATTATAATCATTAATATCTTGATGCAATCTTACAACATCCTGAGACTGATCATCGTCACCAAATACTGTTAGGAGTAAAGTTACCTGTATATTACAGAAAAACATAGTTTCAATTTTTCTGAATCATTATCTTTTTTTCATTTTGTGTTACTATTCAACAAAATAATTAAAGCTTCTGAATTTATATTTCACTTATTTATTTCAATAAAGGCAATCTGGGGTGGAGGGGAATACGTTAACATTGCCTCACAGTAAAGGACAATGCAGAATGTAATGTGAACGTCTGTGAAGTATAATAGGTATCATATCTGAATATTGGTCTAATATTTTTCTGTCTACACCAGTGGCAAATTCAGTAGTTCTCTGTTTCAGCAAACATATTTAAAAATATAAGAAGGGCCAGGTGAGGTGGCTCATGTCTATAATCCCAGCACTTTGAGAGGCTAAGGTGAGTGGATTGCCTGAGCCCACAGGTTCGAGACCCACCTGGGCAACTTGGTGAGACCTCATCTCTACAATAAATCAAAAAATTAGCTGGGCGTGGTAGCACGCGCCTGTAGTTCCAGCTACTTGGAAGGCTGAGGCAGGAGGATCGCCAGAGCCCAGCAGGTCGAGGCTGCGGTGGCCAGGAGCGGCCACTGCACTCCAGTCTGAGTGACAGAGTGAGACTCCGACTCAAAAAAAAAAAAAAAAATTTGCCAGACGTGGTGGTGCACGCCAGTGGCCATGAACATGCCACTGCACTCCAGCCTGGGTGACAGAGTGAGACTCCAACTCAAAAAAATATATATATGTATATATATATGAAGGATGAGAAAACATTCAGGAACAAAGTGACATAAAATATATACCTATCATTCTGAGAGAGAAAAATTATGGATTTCTTTTTTGCTATTAATATAATTATTCTCTATTCTTACTGTTATTTGAAAGATCTTTCACTGGTACTAGCCATAATACAGAGATTAAGTTATTTTAGGGACCAGCTCTCAAACACCAATCCCTACAATTAAAAAAATAAATGTGGCTGGGCACAGTGGCTCATGCTTACAATACCAGCACTTTGGGAGGCCAAGACAAGAGGACTGCTTAAGCCCAGGAGTTTGAGACCAGTCTAGGCAACATAGTGAGACCTCGTCTGTACAAAAAATAAAAAAATTAAGCCTGGCATGGTGGCATACGCCTATGGTCCCAGCTATTAGAGAGGCGGAGGCAGGAGGATCACCTGAGCCCAGGAGGTCAAGACTACAGTGAGCTGTGATCGTGCCACTGCAGCCTGGGCCACAGAGTGAGACTCTGACTCAAAAGAAAAAAAAAATGTAATTCTTGATACTGTTATATAACATAATACATTTAACCCTGCTTCCTCCATGGTTGTGGTAAAGAGGATACAAAGTATGGTAAAGAGGACCAAAAAAAAAAAAAATGTATGTACGTATACGTACCATGGCCTCCCAAAGTGTTGGAGTTACAGGTGTGAATCACTGCACCTGGCCCTATTTTGCCATATTCAAAAAAAAGAACTTTGGTTTCTCAGAATTGTTCAGTATTTTGTTTCTCTAGTCTGTCAAAGAAGTTGAGAAAATCTGGCATATCTCATGTGTGCTAACATTTTAGTCTTCACATTTGCATTTATAACAAATAAAAAATAAATAATATGGCAAAATAGGATATTCTGTCGGTTATACACTGTTTTTCATAACTTCCTTTATTTTTATTTTTCATTTAAAATAAAAACATAGTAGTACTCCCTTTTCCCTGGCTGTGGGGAATGTGTTTATATATACATACTTTGAATGTAACAGACAGTACCTTGAAAAATAAATACACTTAAAAATATAAGCCAGGTGTGGCAGCTCACACCTGTAATACCAGCACTTTGGGTGGCCTAGGTGGGATAATTGCTTGAGCCCAGGAATTTGAGGCTGCAGTGAGCTGTGATTGTGCCACAGCATTCCAACCTGGGCAACAAAGTGAGACCCTGACTCAAAAAATAATAATAATAATAATAATAATAATAAATAAAAATATAACACCTTTATAGAAAATGGTTACTGATGAGTTGTATGATGAGATAAAAGCAAGAAGAAGTGGTAGCTTTAGTTTTAGATCGCCTAGCTGTTATTTGTATCCTTCTTCAGTTCCAAACAGCTAAACAAAGGAGTGACTGTGCAGCAGGTTGCAGGAACAGTAGATATAGCCATCTCTTCCTTCACAGATTTGTTAATAAAAATGCATTCTTTCAGTACACATTAATGTAGCACATTCTGTGGGCTGGGCACTGTGCTAGGCATACAAAAAAATTAGAAAATGAAGACACGACCCTGCTCCTGGGTGACCACAATATCCAATATAAAAGGGGAGGCAATCCTGGTCAACAGCCTACATGGCACTGTGGTAGGTGTCATAGTGATGCTACAAGAGACCTCTTTAGCCCAGGAAAGTGTAAAACTTGGGCTAAGCTTGACATGTGGGTAGACTGTGTGACAGTGTGCACACATTCAGAAAGAGAAGTGAGCAGTGTGTTCCTGTTGGAGGCAGCAACTGCTATTTCCATGGCCATTTAAGAGTCCAGTGAAACAGGTGTTGGAACAGGTATCTGCTATCAGTCTTGCCTCCAGGATGAGTTAATCTACAGTTAGGGAACCAAGACAACTTTATTATGATTAAATGCTTTATTATTATATTTATTATATTAAGACAACTTTACTAGCCTCTAGTCAATGGATGGACGGTGCAAAGGAAACCACTAATATACCCTATGAGAGCCATGGGTGAGCCAAGAAGAAGGGACAGGTGGTAGAACTAATTTTTTAATGTAAGAACTTCTACCTGGTCTCAGTGTTACAAGCCAATGGCAAAAGATGGTAAGAGATAGTAGTAGCAAATAAGCTTCAACGTTGACTGCCTGTGTCATACATCATATCAGCAGAGAGGCAACACAAAAACATCAGTTTTCCTCCTGATCATGTGATAAAAAAGTCAAATGTGGGAACGTAGAAGCAAGAAGGAAAGAAAGGAGAGAGCCCTGGACCTCCCTCTGGGCACTAAAACAAGGGGGCAGTGATGGCAGGAAATAGCCAGAGAAAAGGCTGAAAGTGTGTGTGCATATGTACACATGTATGTGTGTATGCTTGTATATGTGTGTTTATGTATGTGTGCATGTATGTGAGTATGCATGTATATGTTTGTGTACTTTTTATGTATGTGTGTTTATGCATATGTATATGATGTAGATGTATGTGTGCAGGTATATGTGTATATGTCTGTGTATGTGTGTATATGTATGTGTATTTGTATGTTTGTGTGTGTGTGTATTTATATATGCATTTGTATGTGTCTGTATGTATGGACATATTCCCCACAGTCAGGGGTAAGAGGGGACTACTGTATTTTTATTTTAAATAAGAAATAAACATAAAAGAAGTTATGAAAAACAGTATACAACTGACAGAATGTCCTATTTTGTCATATTATTTTTCTTTTTTGAGTTGGGGTCACCCAGGCTGGAGTCTGTCGCCCAGGCTGGAGTACAGTGGCACAATCATGGCTCACCATAGCCTCAACCTCTTGGGCTCAGGTGATCCTTCCACCTCAGCCTTGAGTAGTTTGGACTACAGGTGTGCATCACAATGTCTGGTTACATTTTTTATTTTTTGTACAGATGAGGTCTCGCTATGTTTTCCAGTTTGGTCTCAAACTCCTGGGCTCAAGCAATTCTCTCACCATGGCCTCCCAAAGTGTTGGAGTTAAAGGTGTCAGTGATCATGCCTGGCCCTATTTTGCCATATTAAACACTAAGAACTTTGGTTTCTCAGAATTGTTCAGCATTTTGTTTCTCTAGTCTGTCAAAGAAACTGAGATAAGCTGGCATATCTCATGTGTGTGCTAACATTTTAATCTTCAAATTTGCATTTATAACACCTACTGCCTCCCACCGGAGGTGACTTCTGTACTACCTCTAACAGTCTAATCTGTTCTGGACAATGCAATATGGCTTATGTCTCTAAAATAAATGAAACATTTAAAAAAGTTATTATACATCACTTAAAACTACCTGGACCTTCACTGGAAAAGGGCAAGTTAAATATAATTTAAAAAAGGAAAAACACTTTTTTTCTAAAAGAAATGTATGCAGAGGATATATGCTTAAGCTTGATCATCTAGTCCAGTTATTCTTTTGCTGCTATTTCATCAAAGAGTTACAAGGGGAAGGATTCATTTATCAGTTGTTTTCACTACAACTGTAGGATTTCAAATAGAATTCCCTTTTTTTGTGGTATCTTAATGACAGCTTTAAAAAATAAATAATTGAATAATGTCACAGAAGCTTCTGATGAATGAAGTTCTGCTAAAAAAGATTTAAAATAATTCAAAATTTAGATATAAAAACTGTAAAAATGTACAAAATGAATAGCCTAAATAATACCTTCTGTATATGAAACATTACCGTTTGTCTACAGATTGGACAACTAATTGCCCCAAGCCATGAACCGTATCGCCAGTAAGCAATAATGCAGGTACCTAATGGGAAAAAAAACCAAAAAACATTAAAATTGATGTTTTAAAGTCCATATAACCTCAGAAAGTTTCAGATATTTGAAATATTTTAACAGTATCACCTTGCTTAAAAATATTTTTTAATTCAACTAACTCTTCAGGCAAATTCAAATTTAGTAACAATACTCAGACATTAAAAAACATTTTTTATTTAAACTTCTAGTTAAGCTACAGTTTTGCACAATCAAAAGCAAGTATATGTTAACTGTCTTGATGCTATGAGGCTTCATAGAAAATACTGTGTTTCCTATGTAATATAAGTAAAACAACAATTAAACATCATTATAAATATAACAACCAACAAATCAGAGCATAAATTTTCTGTTCCAAATTTGATATATGTTACAAAAACACAAATTTTACTTTTTGAGTTTAGAAAACCAAATTATCAAAGTATTAACTAATTAAGTAGTAGGAGCAAGGAATCAAATGATGCAAAGAGTATATGCTCTCTGTCCTGACAAAGTTTATAATCCAGTTCAATGATTGAATCAACTCTTGTACTAGATGGATTTGATTTTTCTGCCTGCGTATTCATGAGCAGCAAACCAGCTAAAGATGGGTATCACAACCTAAAGAAGAGTTCATATGACTTCAAGAAGTAGCAGGTGAGCCAAGTGTATAAGCACTAAACTTCAGGTCAATAACATATGAGGGAATAGGTTTGAATACTGTTTGGTGATTAAGAGGCCAATTCAGTTTCTTCTCTGCAGGACACCTGCATTTTCGACCATTCAGGTCCCATTACGAATCTGAAGTAAGTGCCAAGTGCTGAATTAAGTCTCCCTTATCACTCCAGGATCCTCTCTGTATCCTTTCTCTTGCCTGAACAACCTAGCTTAGCCCTTCTGTGTTCCTTATTCTGATTCCTCCAGATCAAATAAGCATTCAGAATTCAGAACATGCAATGGCAATCCAACTGAGGAGACCAAGGTGACATACTTAAAGCAATGGGAAGTTAGTTAAATCTTGAACTGGGTAATACTAACTTTAAGTACAAAAGGAGTGCAGAGAGGGAGGCATTAGAGTAACTTGTAGAGGAGAAAGGATTTGAACTGAACTGTGGGATAGATAAGATCTAGATAGGCAGAAAACAGGAGGGAGGACACCTCAGCTTTTATGAACAGCAAGAGCAAATGCCAGAGGAAGAAATAAATGATGTGTGAGGACACCAGGGAGCAAACAGATGGGTTAAGCAAAGGTTGTTCAAATTAGATACTAAAAAACTATGGGGAAAAACTTGTCTACCAAATTAAGGACAAATTAAAAGCTAAGCAGTCTTTATCTGATATTTTAACTCTCACAGACTGCTACATTAATTAGATGTTTATAAGGTACTTTGACAATTTAATTTCATACAGGAACTTTATAAAAGCAGAATGTATTAATCTGTTAGTATTGTTAATACCATCCGTAATGATGTCTCAGATTTATCTACTACATTTTCATCCAAACAGTGTGTTTTGGCATATATTAAACTCATTTAATCTTATGTAATGGCCACTTGCCTGCATTAAAAAACTATGGCCCAGCGCGTCAAACACTTTAGTTCATACACATCTGCTGTTATATATAGGTTACACACTTAATGTTTTCCTTTTCCTCAACTCTCCCCCTCCATAAAGAGAAATACGCACCTAAACAGGATGGTAGGAGAGGTGATTCAATAACTTTAATCTTAGTCACAATCTCTCTGAATCTGTTTATTTGTAAAATGTGAATAAGATCTCACAAGACTGCTGGAGAATTAAGTAAAATAATGATGGTTACAAAGCAAATAAGGTGGTATCTGTTGTTGCCATTATTCTTAACTCCCTGTGATGGAACAGAGCTGCAGTTCCATATATAGAAATAAGCCAAAGTGCTCTTGACATACATGGCACTAATATACTTGAAATATTATTTAAAGAAATACATTTCTGCTTACTGATAAATTGAACAGCTAGTTTTTTTAAGCTTTGAACCTACAGACTCTAATAAAAGTGGCTAAAAAGTAGAGCAGAATATCAGAAACAATCTACTTTATAACCTCAGACCCAGAGGTAAAACCAAGAACACAATACAGTCATCTTTCAACTGACAGGATCATCCATTCAGTGAATTACCTAGGCCTAGGTTGGCAAATACATTTACCCTGCCTGTCAAACCTCACTGATTCTCCTGCCTGGTACTGTGTTAGAGGATGACTGTGGTCACATTCAGATTCGGAAGAAAGGAGTGTCAGATTGATTACGGGTCTGAGAGGAGAAACAAAACATATCTGCCTTCTCTGACTGCATTTAATTTCCCCCATCTGATCTTTCATTATTTTGCTGCTGATTAGCATTTCCAGTAAATAATAAAAAGATTGAAATTGAAATAAGTGTTTTATATTTTATAATTTGTTAGCTACTTAGGCATAAACTTTAGAGAAGAGATTGAAGTTAATGGATGAAGCAATATCATTATTGGATTACTAAATTAGCACAAGGTATAGAAAACCCTGCAATGCATGCTATGGGTTCAACTACTTATGCCATCCTCGACAACATAAATAAGAACAACTGACCTAATAATTCTATATAATGAAATTAGACAAAAGGGAGAAAGCAATTTATAGGATCACTATATGCTGCATTTTAAATTAGTCCTTATATGAAAATGTGGCACATTTTAGGAGCAATAAGACTCTACTTGAACACACTGTTTTAACAGAAAGAAACTACTACAAAAAAACTAGGTCTAGGCTGGGTGCAGTGGCTCAGCCTGTAATCCCAGCACTTTGGGAGGCTGAGGCAAGAGAATTGCCTGAGCCTGGGGGTTGAGACCAGCCTGGGCAACTTGGTGAGACCTCCTTTAAAATAAATCACACACACACACACAAATTAGCCGGGAGTGGTGGTGTGCCTCTGTAGTTCCAGCTACTTGGAAGGCTGAGGCAGAAGGATCGCTAGAGCCCAGCATGTTGAGGTTGTGAGCATGCTACTGTACTCCAGTCTGGGCAACAAAGTGAGACTCCAACTCAAAAAACAAAACAAAACAAAACAAAAAACAGAGGTGACAGCCAAGGGAAGGTCTTGGGCAGGATTCTTAGAGAAGAACCTGGGAAGGATGAATAATAAATGAAACTACCAAAAAGTGTTGAACAAGGAAGAATTCAGTGAATCCCTCAAGCTACTGATATACTTGAATTACTATGTAAAGAAAGAAACACGTTTCTGTTTATTGAGCTGAATAAAAAGGTTCTTTAAACTTTTGAATCCACAGATGCTAAATAACATATTAAATAGAAAATAAATACATGTTATTTAGTATGTTATTTAGATGCTAAATAAGCTTGGTTGACAAGTAGAGCATGACATGAGAAGCAGTCTACCCTACTCACAAAATACAAAATGTGACAAAGAGAACATTAGTAATCCAGCCTATGTACACATATGCATCTTGGTCTAAATAGTCATTTTTTACCAAGGATAGCATTGTTTGCTTACCACAAAAGAGATGTCCACAATTTGTTTCAACGGGGTAAGAGGCTTGATGTAAACAGATTGGACAGTACATGTCAGTGTAGAATTGCTGTCGAGCAGCAACAGGTACATCCTGATAAGATAATACATATACATATTTATACCTGACACAGATAGCTCTCAACATGATCTTATGTTCAGTTACATTTAAGAATATAGGCCAGGCACAGTGGCTTATGCTTGTAATCCCAGCACTTTGGAAACTGAGGAGGGAGGATCACTTGAGCCCAGGAGTTCGAGGCTGCAGTAAGCTATGATCATACCACTGTACTCCAGCCTGAGCAATAGTACAAGACCCTATCTCTTAAAAAAAAAAAAAAAAAAAAGAAGAATACAGCCAATAGTGTGTAATCATCATCATATTTTACATGTGCAATAATTTAAGGTCTTATAATTTTGATAAATTTACGGGTCTATATTGTTTTATTTAAACTGCATGATCTCTGCCTTCCTTCCTTCCTGAACACAATTTAAAGATTAAAAACCTAGATTAGCCGGGCTCGGTGGCTCAGGCTATAATCCTGTGCTTTGGGAGGCTGAGGTGAGTGGATTGCCTGAGCCTGCGGGTTCGAGACCCAGCTGGGCAACTTGGTGAGACCTCATCTCTACAATAAATCAAAAAAATTAGCTGGGCATGATAGCGCGAGCCTGTAGTTCCAGCTACTTGGAAGGCTGAGGCGGAAGGATCGCCGGAGCCCAGCAGGTCAAGGCTGCGGTGGCTGGGAGCATGCCACTGCACTCCAGTCTGGGCGACAGAGTGAGACTCCAACTCAAAAAAAAAAACCCCCCCAAAAAACCTAGATTAACTCAGGAATTCCTTTTTTCTATTTGAATAAGTAAGTTATTCTGAGTAACACAAGGCTGAACTAATACATAAGCTAAGAATAAAAAATGTCAAAATATTTTCTAAGTCTTAGCTTTTTTTCACTTTTAACAGTATTAACAGTGTCCTCTTGTCAGTGTAGCATGTTTGCTGTACCTCACATAAGACCAGAATTAAACTTTCAGAGACAAGTATTTGGTCATCTTGGAAGCAGAAAAATTTAGGACACTAGTAACCTGAACTTAATCCTTCATAGTCATCTTAGTAAATGCTAATATGTTTCTCAGTTGCATCAATGTTTTGACTGAATATAAATGTTTAGTAAAATTACCAGTAGAAGAAGCATCCAGACATCAAAGACCACTCTAGAATGTAAGTGCCATGAGGGCAAGGAATTTATCTATAGGACTCAAAGTAGTGCCTCAAGACCTAGAAAAGTGTCTCGCACTAGTATGCAATGTATACCTTTTAAAATACTTATTTATCAAAACCCACTTTGATAGCACCCAGAACACATAATATATAAAATAGTTAGCATTAAAAACATCTAATTACAGAAAAAATTTGTCAAATTTGCTGAATATAAGCTGTTCTCAATTGAATCAGATTTTTGTCACTCAATGTTAAACCTTAATTAAAATTTCATATTTTCTTTAAAATTCTTAAGTTACCATAATATTCTGTAATCCAAGTGCACATCTTGATGTTATAGTCATTTATGTCAGTTTTAATGGTACAAAAAAGAAAAATGCATAGCACTTAATGTTCCTCTCTCCTTGTCTCATTAATTTTTTAAATAAATTGACAAAATTACCAGTGCTGTCCAATACAGTATCCTCAAGCCACATGTGACCACTGTGTACTTGAAATGTGGTCAGTGTGACTAAAGTACTGAATTTCAGATTATATTTAATTTTAACTAATTTAAATTTAAACAGCTACATGTGGTTCATTGGACAGTACAGAAAAGGTTATGTCACTAGCTTTATTCCAACTCTAAGAGCTGTATGCTATACCTGAGGAAGATGTGAGGCAGATGCATGGGACTATGGTGCAAAGAAATCTGGAAGATCTTCTCAGTCTGGGACTCCTACATAGTTGAATCTACTCATATAATCACTAGTGTAAATTTAAGCAAATTTTAGCCATCTACTATATTAGTGGGAATAATGATAGTTGCCTTACTTATCATGTTTGAAGATTAAGTAAGATAGTTGTTTATGAAATCACTTTATAAATTATAAAACACTATTCCAGCATGAATTACTGATAACAACAGAGTACTACTAGTATGCTTAAAATATTCTTGCATCAACGAATTTAAGTTCCATGAGGGTGAAAATTTTTGTCTGTTTAGTTCACAATTCAGTTCCCAGTAACTAGAAAATGTCCAGCCTATAGTAGATGTTTAAAAGATATTTGGAGAATAAATAAACTATAAAACTCTTATTAACTAAAGTTTAATCTGGTAGGAAAGCAATTTTTAATTTTTTTAGTTGGAATCTCACTTTGTCACCCAGGCTGGAGTGCAGTGGCATGTTCATGGCCACCACAGCCTCAACCTGCTGGGCTCAGGTAATCCTTCCACCTCAACCTTCCAAGCAGCTGAACTACAGGCACATGCCATCATGCCCAGCTAATTTTTTTTATTTATTGTAGAGACAAGGTCTCACCAAGTTGCCCAGGCCGGTCTCAAACCCATGGGCTCAGGCAATCCTCTCACCTAGGCCTCCCAAAGTGCTGGGATTATAAGTGTGAGTCACCGCACCCAGCTGAATTTTTAATTTTTGATGCTAGTTATCTCAGTATGAAGGTATACAATATCCTACTTATCTCAACCTTCATAAGGTGTATTATATTTCTGGTTCTTAGAGAGTCCACCTGGTAAAAAGCAAATAAGAGACATTGAAGAAAAGTTTTTTTCTTTAACTAGTTTTGCTAACTTTGACCACTGAAGAAAAAAGGAAAAAAACTCACAAAAATCAGTTATCCCTTCTAGTCATTTCTTTGTAGATCTTATGGAGCATATGTTAGAAAGACTAGTTTTTAGCTAGGCATAGTGGCTCATGCCTGTAATACCAGCACTTTGGGAGGCTGAAGTGAGAGGATTGCCTGAGCCCATGGGTTGAAGACCAGCATGGGCAACATGGTGAGACCTCATCTCTACAATGAATCAAAAAAATTAGCTGGGTGTGGTGGTGCATGCCTGTAGTTCCTGCTACCTGGAAGGCTGAAGCATAAGGATCGCCTGCGCCCAGCAGGTTGAGGCTATGGTGGCCCTGAGTGTGCCACTGTACTCTAGCCTGGCGCACTCTGCACAATTTGGCAAGACCTCGTCTCTAAGGACTGTGAGACTCTGACTCAAAAAAAGAAAAATTAGTTTTTCTACTACATTTCATTAAGGCTAATTAGATAACGATGATTTCTACACTAATAAATAATAGGAAAACTGATATCTTTCAAAGTAAATTAATAATAAACCAAACATAAAAACATCAGAAAAGATTAGGCAACTTCCCTAATCTGAAATAGCAAAAGATGGAAATGGTAAATGAAAAGAAAAAATGAAAATATACAATCCATAGAATAATATAAAGTAATTTTTTTTTTTTTTTTGAGTTGGAGTCTCACTCTGTTGCTCAGACTGGAGTGCAGTGGCCACTCCCGGCCACCGTAGCCTCGACCTGCTGGGCTCTGGCGATCCTTCCGCCTCAGTCTTCCAAGTAGCCGGAATTACAGGCATGTGCTACCAACCCAGCTGATTTTTTTATTTATTGTAGAGATGAGGTCTCACCAAGTTGCCCAGGCGAGTCTCGAACCCGTGGGCTCAGGCAATCCACTCACCTCAGCCTCCCAAAGCGCAGGATTACAGGCTGAGCCACCTAGCCCGGCTATATAAAGTAATTTGAAGCAGGAAAGAAGCCCATGTTTCCAAAAAGTAATTTATTAATGCTTCATCACAATTTCACATGAAAGGGGAATTCTACTCCTTACATAAATACACATACTTTACCTGTTCTGTTTGAAGTTGTTCTCGAAGTACCCTTATAAGCTCTTGATTTTCTGGGTGAATGTTTTGATGTACATTTCTGTTGAACAGAATATAATAAGCTTTACTAAAAAATATTATCAGATGAATCCATTTTCTTTATAGGTCTACTTTTTACTTAGAACTAGTGGTAACTTAATAAATGTAAAGGATGGCAAACAACTATACTCCGATTCCAGGATTTACATTAAAGGATATTCTATGGTGATTCTTCTGAGATCACTGATCATTAGCTGATTTTAGGTTTAAGTGGCAATGACAAACCAAGAGGCCTAGTACCTTGGAAATTTATTGTAATCGCAGGCTTACAAATAATAAAAAGAACAGTTAATACACTTGTTTCTTTTGTGAAATTCCTCCAAAATAAGCAGCTGTATCATTCTGTTGTATTATTATGCATTTGAACACTTTTCCACATCTCATTAGGTCTTTCTCCTAAATTTGGGGGCATGAGGGAAGGGAAACAGAGCAGAAATTAAAATGTACTATAACGTAGAAAAGCCAAAACTTAAAATATCACTAACATCCTAACATTAACAATTAAAATGGAGAATCAAAGGCAAGAAGTTAGTGGCAGATATAAATGGATGGGATAAGATATGGGAATACTGAAAATTAGATGTGTTGGTCAGGTTAGGGGGTAGAAATGAAGATTTACATCTGAATCACAGCTTAATTTCATATGGTTATAGATGTTTTTGTCTAAACATAAATGTCTTAAACAATAATATTTTAGGTCTACATAATCCCAGGGTTATTTTATAGAAGAGCCTTTACCCTCTAGGTAAGCCAATATCCAGCAGAGGCGAGAGGACTGCCTGAGTCCAGGGGTTCAAGACCAGCCCGGACAACTTGGCAAGACCTTGTCTCTACAATAAATCAAAAAATTAGCCAGGTATGGTGGCGCGCTCCTGTAGTTCCAGCTACTTGGAAGGCTGATGTGGAAGGATCACCTGACCCCAGCAAGTTGAGGTAAGAAACTCTAATATCTTAATAGGATAGGGAAAATTAAAGAAATCCATCCTACAATTTGTTCAATTTTTAGTAAAAGAGGCAGATTTTAGAAAAGAGAGTTGACAAAATATAATCATTAGTTCAAAGAAGAATAAAAGCAATTTAAAGTCAAATATTGGGCTAGGCGTGGTGACTCAGCCTGTAATCCCTGCATTTTGGGAGGCTGAGGTAAGAGGATTGCCTGAGTATGGGGGTTCAAGACCAGCCTGGGCAACTTGGTGAGACCTCATCTCTACAATAAATCACAAAAACTAGCCGGGCATGGTGGCATGTGTCTGTAATTCCAGCTACTAGAAAGGCTGAAGCGGAAGGACTGCCTGAGCCCAGCAGGTTGAGGCTGTGGTGGCTGTGAGCATGCCACTGCAGTCCAGCCTGGGAAATAAAGAGTGAGACTCCAATTTAAAAAAAAGTCAAATATTGACAGATGCTCAACATAAAGTAATGAAACTACCTGCCTCATCAACAAGGGTACCTGCACAATGAATATTTGTATACCTAATCCTTAACTGTACCCCACAATTTTAAAATAAAAAATATATTAAAAAAAAAAAACTAGCTGGGCTTGGTGGCTCAGCCTGTAATCCCGTGCTTTGGGAGGCTGAGGTGAGTGGATTGCCTGAGCGTGCGGGTTCGAGACCCGCCTGGGCAACTTGGCGAGACCTCATCTCTACAATAAATAAAAAAATTAGCCGGACGTGGTAGCGTGCGCCTGTAGTTCCAGCTACTTGGAAGGCTGAGGCGGAAGGATTGCCGGAGCCCAGCAGGTTGAGGCTGCGGTGGCCGGGAGCATGCTACTGTACTCCAGTCTGGGCGACAGAGAGACTCCAACTCAAACAAACAAACAAACAAACAAAAACACAAACTACTTGAACTGCTTAAACTCCATCAATCTTGATATGAAGTCGTTATTTTAAAATAAATTATATTCTTATGACTGAAGAGATGATCTATGAAAGAAAGCTACCTCTATATGAAAGCACTTTGTCAAGGTGCAATCTATCTATCACAGGAACCACCTCATTTAAATACTAGCGAATACCTAGTTAAATGGCATTTCTTTTTTCTTTGTAGAAAACCATTCCCTTAGCCAGGCATGGTAGCTCATGGCTGTAATCACAGTACTTTGTGAGGCTGAGCGAGAGGATTGCCTGAGTCCAAGGGTTCAAGACCAGCCTGGGCAACTTGGCGAGATCTCATCTCTATAATAAATTAAAAAATTAGCCAGGCATGGTGGCGCATCCCTGTAGCTCCAGCTACTTGCAAGGCTGACGTGGAAGGATCACCTGAGCCCAGTAATTCGAGGCTGCAGTGACCATGAGTGAGCTACTGCAATCTAGCCTGGGCAACAGAGTGAGACTCTGACTCAAACAAACGAAAACACTACACAGGACAGGCTGACTCTCTTGTTAAAAATTAATACAGCTAGTATCTTTAAGTTGAAGCCAGTACTCACTGATCATTCTGAAAATTCTAAGGCCTTTAAGAATTATGCTGGCCAGGAGCAGTGGCTCACGCCTATAATCCTAGCACTTTGGGAGGCAGAGGTGAGGAGATTGCCTGAGCCCATGTGTTCGAGACCAGCCTGGGCAACTTGGCAAGACTTCATCTCTACAATAAGTAGAGTTGGAATCTCACTTTATTACCTGGGCTGTATGTAGTGCAGTGGCACACTCATGGCCATCCCAGCATCGACCTGCTGGGCTCAGGCGATCCTTCTGCCTCAGCCTTCCAAGTAGCCAGAACTACAGGCATGCTACCATGCCCAGCTGATTTTTGATTTATTGTAGAGATGAGGTCTCGCCAAGTTGCCCGGGCTGGTCTCGAATCCGCGGGCTCAGGCAATCCACTCGCTTTGGCTTCCCAAAGTGCTGGGATTACAGGTTGAGCCACTGAGCCCGGCCCATTCTCTTTTCATTGGGAAAATATAGTGATGATGTTTCACAATACAGGCACAAACCATGAAACTGGAAATTCTTTCCTTTGGCTTCTTTCTATAAAAGAGAAGATGTAGGAATTCTTAAATTTGGTAATAGAATATTTGAAAAGTCAAAGTATAGACAAAAGAACAAGAATAAACAGCCCAGGCTACTGAATATTGCCTGTAAGCCCCAATGTGATGGTATTTGGATACGGGAACTTTGGGAAGTAAACAGGTCATGAGAAAGCTTGCTTCCTGCTCTATTCTCTTCCTTGTGAAAACACAATTAAAAAACAGCCATCTGCAAACCAGGAAAGAGACTCTTGCCAGATACCAGATCTGATAACCCCTTGATCTTGGACTTCCTAGTCTCTGGAATTGTGAGAAATAAATGTTTGTTATGTAAGCCACTTAATCTATGGTTATTTGTTATAACAATCCATTGACTAAGACAATAATCAAGTGACTTTTGACAAGGGTGTCAAGACCATTCAATAAGGAAAGTACAGTCCTTAAACAAATGGTGCCAGGAAAACTGAATATCCATATGTAAAAGAATGAAATTGGACCCTTTACCTCATACCATGTGCAAAAATTAACCCAAAATGCACCAAAGGATTAAACTTAAGAGCTACAAAACATAAAAGTTTTAGAAAAAAACAGAAGAAATCTTTGTGGCTGTGGATTTGGCAGTAATTTATTTTATTTTATTTTATTTTATCTTTTAGAGACAGGGTCTTGCTCTGTCAAGCCAGGCTGGAGTATAGTGGTACAACCATAGCTCACGGCTGCCTCAAACTCCCAGGCTAGAGTGATCTTCCTGCCTTAGCTTCTCGAGTAGCTGGAACTACAGGTGCAAGCTACCACCATGCCCTGCTGGCAAAGATTTCCTAAATATGAGACAAAAGCAAAGGCAATGAATGAAAATAATAGATAACTTGAACTTCATCAAAATAAAAAAATATGTGGATCAAAGGACACTATTAAGGAGAGTGAAAAGAAAATCCACAGAATGGGAGATAGTATTGAGAAATTATGTACAGGAAAACCTTGGGTTCTTTTGCAATTCACTTAATTGCCCTTTGCAGATATTGTGTTTTTTTAATAGAGAAGGTGTTTGGCAACCCTGCATCAAGCAAGTCTATTGGTGCCATTTTTCCAACAACATGTGCTTACTTCGTGTCTCTGTGTTGCATTTTGGTGATTCTCACAATATTTCAGACTTTTCCATTGTTATTTTAGTTGTTATGGCAATTTCTGATCAGTGGTCTGTGATGTTACTATTAAAACTGTTTGTGGTGCCACACTCTACACCATATAAGATGGTGAACTTATTTGATAAAGTTGTATATGTTCTGAATGTTCCATGTATGGCCATTCCCATCTCTCTCCCTCTCCTCAGGCCTCCCATTCCCTAAGACACAATATTTAAATTAAGCCAATTAATAACCCTACAATGCCCTGTAAGTGTTCAACTGAAAGGAAGAGTTGCATGTCACTTTAAGTCAAAAGCTAGAAAAGATTAAGCTTAGCGAAGGAGGTATATCGAAAGCCAAAAGAGGCCTAAAGCTAGTCCTCTTGGGCCAGTTAGCCAAGCTGTGAATGCAAACAAAAATTTCTTGAAGAAAATGAAAAGTGCTACACTCGTGAACACACAAATGGTAAGAAAGTGAAACAGTCTTATTGCTGATATGGAGAAAGCTTCAGTGGTCCTCCCTTAAGCCAAAGCCTAATACAGAGCAAGGCCCTGACTATCTTTAATTTTATGAAGGCTAAGAGAGGTGAGAAAGCTGAAGAAGAAAAGTTGAAAGCTAGCAGAGGTTCGTCACGAGGTATGAGGAAAGAAGCTGGCTCCATAACATAAAAGTGCAATGTGAAGCAGCAAATGCTGACACAGAAGCTGTAGTAAGTTATCTTGAAGATCTAGCTTAGATCACTGATGAAGGTGGCAACAGTAAACAATAGATTTTCAATGTAGGAAAAACACCTTTTCATTGGAAGAAGATAACATTAGGACTTTCATAGGTAGAGAGAAGTCAATGAGTGGCTTCAAAACTACAGGCCAGGCTTGGTGGCTCAGCCTGTAATCCTAGTACTTTGGAAGACCGAGGCGAGTGGATTGCCTGAGCCTGTGGGTTTGAGATCAGCCCGGGCAACTTGGTATGAGACCTTATCTCTACAATTAAAAAATAAATAGCTGGGTGTGGTAGCGCACACCTGTAATTCTGGCTACTTGGAAGGCTGAGGCGAAAGGCCAACACTGGGGTGGCTGTGAGCATGCCACTGCACTTCAGCCTGGGCAACGGAGTGAGACTCTGACTCAAAAACAAAACAAAACAAAAAAACTACAAAGGACAGGCTGACTCTCTTGTTAACAGTTACTACAACTAGTATCTTTAAGTTGAAGTCAGTGCTTACTGATCATTCTGAAAATCCTTAAGGCCTTTAAGAATTATGCTGGCCAGGCGCAGTAGCTCACACCTGTAATCCCAGCACTTTGAGAGGCAGAGGTGACAAGATTGCCTGAGCCCATGGGTTTGAGACCAGACTGGGCAACCTGGCAAGACCTCTTCTCCACAATAAATAAATAAATAATTAGCCAGGTGTGGTGGCATGTACCTGTGGTTCCAGCTACTTGGAAGGTTGAGGCAGAAGAATTGCCCGAGCCCAGCAGATTGAGGCTGCAGTAGCCGTGAGTGTGCCACTGCATTCTAGCCTACCCGACAGAGTGAGACTCCAAACCAATGGGGGGGGAGGCAAAGACTTGAACAGCCATTTCTCCATAGAAGACAGACAAATGGCCAGGTACAGTGGTGTGCACCTGTAGTCCCAGCTAGTAGGAATGCTGAGGGGGTAGGATCACTTGAGCCCAGTTCTGGGCTGTGCCAATTTAGTGTCCATATTAAGTTCAGCATCAATATGGTATCCACCTGGGAGCAGGCGACCACGAGGTTGCCTAAGGATGGATGACTTGGCCCAGGCTGGAAATGGAACAGGTCAAAACTCATATGCTGATCAATAGTGGGATTGTACCTGTGAATTGCTACTATACTCGAGCCTGGGTAACACAGTGAGACCCCATCTCTCTTTAAAAAAAAAAAAAGGATGATAACAGAAGTATGAAATGATGCTTAAGGAAATATACATCAAAATGACAGTTTGATTTGGTACTTCAGAGGTGCTTCATACTTATGATGATGGCTACTGAATTACAAAAATAATAAGTGTTGGCATGGATATAAAGAAATTGAAGCCATGGTGCCTCGCTGGTAGTAACGTAAAATAGAGCCGCTGCTAAGGAAAACACTTGTAAGTTCCTTAAAAAGTCAAACATAGGATTACGGTATGACCCAGAAATTCCATTTGAAAATATGGACTCAAACAGATACTTGTGCACCAATATTCACAGCAGCATTATTCATAATGTCCAAAAGGTGGGAGCGACCCAAATGACCATCAATAGATTAATATATAAATAAAATATGGTATATACATACAATGAAATATTATTTAGCCACAAAAAGGAAATTCAAATTCATGCTGCAACATAAACTTTAAAAACAATGCTAAATGAAATAAGGCAGACACAAAAGGACAAATGCTGTTTGATTCTACTTCATGAAGTATGTAAAATAGGCTAATTCTCTGAGACACAAAGTAGAACAGAGGTTTCTAGGGTTGGGAGTAGGAATAGGGAGTTACTATTATTATTTTTGAGTTATGGTCTCATTCTCATCCAGGCTGGAGTACAGTGGCATGCTCATGGCTCACTGCAACCTCGACTTCCTTGGCTCAGGTGATCTTTCCACCTCAGCCTCTGGAGTAGCTGGGCTACAGGAACATGCCACCATGCCTAATTTTTTTTTTTTTTGGTAGAGACAAGGTCTTGTTATGTTGCCTAGGCTGGTCTCAGACTCCTGGGTTTGAGCAATCCTCCTGCCTCAGCCTCCCAAAGTGCTGGGATTCCCAAAGTGCTGGGATTCCTGAAGTGCTGGTATCATAGGAGTGAGCTACCATGCCCAGCCAGAGTTATTATTTAGATGGGTCCAGAGTTTCTATTTGGAATGAGAACGTTCCAGAAGTAGAAAGTGAAAATGGTCACACAACGATGTGAATGTAATTAATATCCCTGAATTATACTCTTAAAAATAGTTAAAATGGTAAATTTTGTTATGTATATTTACCACCACACAAAAATAAATTATGATTGAAATAATCAAAGAAATTACAAAAAAAGAGATTTGTCTGTATTTTAAACTACATATGCTACTGTTCCCCCAAGACATCATTAATTGATTACCTCCTTGAAGTAGCAAGACTACAATTGCCAACTACATTGGACTCTAAAGAGCTGGATAGGAATCTAAACTGACCTCCCACCCAATCATATGACAGACTCAAGGCAATGTCCAAGCAAGAGGGAGCAGCTTATGTAACTTGAAAAGGTATTTCTTAAGTGGAGCCAAAATCTCAGCATTTATCTCTGCCCATTGGTTCTGTCTATGAAACCACACTCAATAAATCGAATTCTTTACAAAGCAAGCCTTCATCATCTTTGAAGACAGCTTTACCATGTAACGGTACCTTTCCCTAAGCTAGGTCTTCCCCATTCCTTCAAGTGTTTTGCATGATTTGTTTCCATAGCTTTATCCATTTTGATGATCTCCTGAATGTTTTCTAGTTTAAAATGCTTGTCCCAAACTGAATATAATCTAGATATGACCTTATACTGGTTATCTGATTAGATGCAACAGCCTATACTGTTAAATTTTTGGTATGTACATACAATTGCCTTATTAAGTGGAAACTTCTTAGTTTGGACTTTACATCAGTCCAGTCTGTAGGGGGAAACTTTTATTATTCAAGTAATAAATACTTATAGTAGAGAAATCAGAAAACAAATAACAGAAAAAATATTTTTAAATGAAATTAGTTTTATAAAGATACCTTTAAACATAATTGGCTGCTTCACTAATGGTTTTGTGATGTTTTTCCTTTTTTCTTTCTTTCTTTGTAATTCATCCTAACTGCAACTCTGAACCCTTCGACTAAACTCTTCCCAGCCCCTGGCAAACACCATTCCACTCTCTGCTTCTGTGAGTTCAACTTTTTTGGATTTCGCACATAAGTGGGATCATTATGTATTTTTCTTTCTGTGCTTGCCTTATTTCAGTTACTATAATGTTCTCTAGGTTCATCCATGTTGTTACAAATGACAGGATTTCCTTTCTTTTTAAGACTGAATAGTATTTCATTGTGTACACTTTCTTTATCCATTCTTCCACTAATAGACACATAGGCTGATTCCATTTTTTTTTTTTTTTTTTTTTATTTGGCATATAACACCGTCACCCAGAATGGAGTGCAGTGGCTGCTTCCGGCCACCGCAGCCTCGACCTGCTGGGCTCTGGCGATCCTTCCGCCTCAGCCTTCTGAGTAGCCGGAACTACAGGCGTGCACTACCATGCCCGGCTAATTTTTTTTGATTTATTGTAGAGATGAGGTTTCGCCTGCCCAGGCGGGTCTCGAACCCACGGGCTCAGGCAATCCACTCACCTCAGCCTCCCAGGGCGCGGGATTACAGGCTGAGCCACCGAGCCCGGCTCGATTCTGATTTAATACAAAGCATTTTTCTGCCATTTAGCTTTGCTAAGAAAGATAGACAATAAAACATCCTTAATATCGTAGACAATTTTGAAAACTTTAGAAATCGAGGAATATTTTGATCCGATAAAAATTATGAGTATCGTACAGTTACCCATATCTCTGATTTACTTCAAACTGTTATTCATCAATACATGTTGATGCAATAAATGACAAATATACAAACATACAGAATATGTCAGCACACAATTTACCACAGAAAGCCAATATCAAATGATTTGCTTCAGTTTGTTTACTATTCTAAATAAAAAACAAAAATTTAATCTGGCATATCACGCATGTGTTAGTGAAAGGTTTAGATGACCTCTGTAGAAGTCACATAAAAATTATCAGTAAGGAAATATTTGATATAGGTAAAACAATGTTTGTCTGACTGTAATATAATATAATTGGATTTTAATTGGAATGAAATATAATTTAATTGGATTTAATATGCAGTTCAATTGGTCAAATAGTACACTTTTTCTTTTTTGCCAGCTTTAAAGCTAAAAAGTCTTTGACCTTTTAAAGTTTATAAAACCAAGCATAAAATTTGATAACACCCAAGATACAAGGCAAAGCTAAGGGTCAAAATTTTCCTTTTTAACAGAACAGAAATGACATTCTGGATTATATCACAGACGTTTTAATATCCATAATACCATCACCAAGTTGTACTATCATTTAATTACAGATATGCTATTATTAAAAGCAAATAAATTTTGATAGAACAGCCATTACTTTGGATATTGGAATCATGTTAAGCAAGCATGGCACGTTAGAACTAAAAAATCTCTTCCTGCATTTCATTCAATGATTCATTTTAATATTTTATTTTATTTTTTTTTTAGTGGGAGTCTCACTCTGCCACTTAGGCTAGAGTGAAGTGTCATAATCATGGCCACTGCAGCCTCGACCTGCTGGGTTCAGGCAATTCTTCCACCTCAGCCTTCCTAGCAGCTGGAACTACAGGTGCATCACTACACCCAGTTAAATTATATTTTTTATTTATTGTAGAAATGAGGTCTCGCTACGTTGCCCAGGCTGGTCTCCAACACTTGGGTTCAGACAAACCTCTCACCTCTACCTCCCAAAGTGCTGGAATTACAGGCATGAGCTACCACACATGACCCATTTTAAATATGATAAAATTTACCTTACAACTTCTTGAAAATTGTCTTGTGTGAAGATTATGAAAGAAGGTTAATAAGATAATTTATGTACCTATGAAACAAAAGCATACTAGTAGTTCTTTATTGAAAGGTAAGAATAGTAATTTTAACAACCTAATAAAATAAAGAGATTTAGATTATAATAAAAAGAAAATTATAACTAAACATTGAAGAACAAATGTGACTTTCAGAATTTGGTGATAATTTTTCCTCAATTGTGAGTATTAGTCAAAATTTAAGTCTGCTATTATACTATATATTAGTGTGGATTATAAAAACTAACTTTTCCAAACTTTCAAAACAAGATTAATTTAAAATGCAAAATTATTCCAATAATAATTGAAATTATTAGTGTTTGTTTTAAATTTCAATATTAGATGATTACAAAATTCAAATAATTATAAGGTTCAAATAATTATATATTTATTAACATAAGAAAATTCATAGAAAATTTATGCTAAATGAACTTACTAGGTGGAATTCAAAGTGCAATATGAGAAAAATTATACAGAATAAAATTATGTAAATACAATGAAATGTGAATCCAGTAAATAAGAATTAACTTTTTAGCTTGTAATATAAAGGCTCTTAAAAAACTGTTCATTATTAAAGCCACAAAAACGTTATTCTTAACTATAATATATATAGGCTATAAAACTGTCTCAATAGCTTTTGCATAAACACGGAAAATATAGTTTTTCGGTTGAAACACAATTTAATGAATATTTATGAAGATAATAGATTAACATATATGTTAATAATTACTTATTAAAATAATATTTTATTGAGTGTGCATTGCCTTCAAAGCTCAAGTGAAAATATTTTATGCTTGTATAGGTAGATTTAAGTTTTTATAGCTTATTAATGGTTAATTTGTTATTAAAATAGGACATCTATTGATTTCAAAATCACATACAATACCTTGTGCAGCTATCATTTTAATTGCATAAATTTTAAGGAGAGTTACTTTTTTCCCAAACAAGTATTAAATATTCAATAATGTTTCTTTCCAAAAGTAATTTAACTCTCCTACTACATGCTTTATAGCAACAGAGTAACAAAATCTAAACTGCTATGTAGTACTTCTTACCAATGTTTTCCTGAGCAAGATAATAAGTAGAATATTTATAATAATTAATCTGCTTTTATTAAGAGACAGTGAAGGAAAAAGAGAGAAAATACTTTGGGCTACGTATAAAGTGACTAATAATTAGACTTCTAGTGGATTCTTTCAAAACTTGGTTAGCATAGAACCGAAGGTGTATTTATTTGTTTGTTTTTAAGCAACTATCTTATCTATGAAATATCAATGCCAAAGTGAAAAGCACTATGCTAAGTTTAAAGTCAGTTTTGGAATGGTCTAAATTCAAATATATAAAAAAATCACGAACTAAAATTCGACATCCTAATGTTTTCTGAAATAAATCTAAACCCTGAAGTACTGAGCTTTAACTTAAGACAAACAAGGCTGGAGGAGTTATACCATTTAGCAAATGATAAAATTTCAGATTTTGATCACATAGCAAACACTTATAAAAAATAGCATTCAAGTAGAAAATATAGTTCCTGATTTAATAAAATCTTTTAGAGTGATTAAATTAAATATTAGCTTACTTTTAATAAGTGCTTAGTATGTAGTAAGCATATGTTGAGTATTTATATGTATTATTTTAATTAAGTTCTATAACAACTTTACAATATGGGCAATTTCATAATGTTCTTGGAGCTATACATGATACCCCAACTTTCAAAATAAATTTAAAATTTGTATTTGAATACTACTAGAAATGTAATATAGTTCTAATTCTTCAAATAATATTATTTTCCTAATGTAATTTTACCATCTCAATAAAAAGCTTATATATAAAAATAAACAATGAAGAATGTAAAAATCTAAAGCATGACCCATCCTGTTAGGTCATTGTTTATATTCCCCTTTAGTTAAAAGTCAGGTTATATTTATTTTCAACATTAATTTCCCCATTTATTTACATCTGTCTTATTCCACAGAAATAATTTAAAGACTTCAGTTTCTTCTTCTTATTATTTTTTTAAAGCAGCATTTATTGAGAGGACAGAAAAGCTCCCACAGTGGGAGGGAACCGAAGGCGTTGCCCAATTTCTTATTTAACTAAAAGATTCAAATTATGCTATATGGTACCTATATAATCCTTATTGTTAAATAACACAAAAGTGCAATCTTGAGAGGCAAATATTTTTTTCTGTAATTGATTTAGCAAATGAGTATATTATTAAATTCAGTTCACTTTTACAAGTATGAGTGAGCTGTCCCATTACTCCATTATTAAATTCATGCCTTTTCTCTTTAGAACCCCCACCAGATATTAAGGGCGTCATAATAATTACAACAATTGATATTTATTAAGGCTTTATAATGAATGCACTTTCAGAGATTATTTTTATAATCAGTGTAGTGATTTTGACAACAAAAATACTCCTAAGACTTCAGAAGGGTAAGGTATTCTAAGGTCACAGAACTACCAAGTAGAAGAGCTTAGACTTGAGTCTGTCTCTCTTGTTCCAGCATCCAGCAATGCTGTCTTACTATTTAAAATAAGTTACCTGTTAGGCAGAGGGCAAATACAGAAGATTGGAAGGGCTATAAAAGATCAACAGGAGGAAAAAATGAAAATTGTCAACCAGACACAGGGGGAAAGGGATGTGCTAAAATGTGAAAGGATAGGTCAGTATTACCACAAAGTACTATAACAGACATCTATATTGGTGAGTCCAAATAATTGACCAAAACATGTCAAGAGTTTACTGTTCCAGATTTTAGAGTAATATGTAATACTTATAAAAATTTTTTTTTCTAGCTGAGCTCGGTGGCTCAGCCTGTAATCCCGCGCCTTTGGGAGGCTGAGGTGAGTGGATTGCCTGAGCCCGCGGGTTCGAGACCCGCCTGGGCAACTTGGTGAGACCGCATCTCTACAATAAATCAAAAAAATTAGCTGGGCGTGGTAGCGCGCCTGTAGTTCCAGCTACTTGGAAGACTGAGGCGGAAGGATCACCGGAGCCCAACAGGTCAAGGCTGCCGTGGCCGGGAGCAGCCACTGCACTCCAGTCTGGGCGACAGAGTGAGACTCCAACTCAAAAAAAAAAAAAAATTTTTTTCAAAAACATGGCTAATTTCATGGAGTGAACTCAAAGAAATTATCTGATATTTCTTCCCTTCCTCCCTACCGCCCTCCCTTTTTTCCTTCTTCTTCGTTCCTTCCTTATCTCTCACTCCCTCCTTTCTCTCTGTTTCTCTTCCTTGCTTTCTCAAATTTATGTTATAACATGTAGTAAGGAGAAACAAGATGTTCAAGACCTTTACTAAATGGTGTCATTTAATACATGGGATTATTTATGCTAACTATATTACAATAAGATATATGCAAAAATAAACCCTTCTAATAGATGATGTCACTTGGTATGATATCATAATTTCCAAATGGTCCAAAAATATAATTAAATTATATCATCATGTAAGTAAAACATAGGCATGATTTCTGAATTATGCAATTAATTCATGACAGACTTTGAAGATTTGTAGACATATTTGGTTTTAAGCCATGAAAAATACTTAAAAATTAGGAATAAAATCTGAAGCACTCAATTACTCTTGTTCCAAATTCAATTTTTAACGTGTGATTGCCAAATGGTAGAATAGTGATATGATCCAGGTTTTCATTATAACTCTTGACTGAAGTTGTATTTAAAAAAAATACTTACCTTTTGTAGATAGAGCAGCATTTGGTTTAAATCATTTAAAAATTACATTAAGTCAGTGAAAAATGGAAAGCATTCTGATTAACAAACAGCAGCATATTTTGCTTCCAATACATTAAACCAGTGTTTTCCAATTTTGTGTTCTAGTACTGACCATGATTTCTGTGACAAATGAGCAGCTCTGGAGTCTCAGAATTACAAAATATGGAGGCACTGGTCTTTTGGAAATTACTTTTGAGAATAGGATATGAAGTGACTCATTCAATTATTCAGTGAACAAGCATATCCTTTTTAAATATTAAGATAGTGTTTGCTTTTTATTTTTGTTCATAAAATGCCTTCAAAAATTGTCCTAAGAACAAAAGAGGCAAATTTGCCTCCATAAAAGATCATATGTAAAAACATCATTCCATGACACTGAATTAAACATTCATTTTCTTCTGAAATATTCATTGAATGTCACTTAAAAAGATTTGCTTGGTCTGTTCAGAACAGGGAAAATTATGATGCATCAAAAATTTCAATAGGAAAGGTGTCTTTCTCTTTTTTCCTATCTTTTCAGCCTCACTGTCACATCACATAAAGCTGTACCAGTGTGCTCACACACACACACACACACACACACACACACACACACACACCTAGGTATTTAATCTTCAAAACATTTTGTTTCCTTTTATACACACTGTTTTACCAAGGACCATATCTTTAATGCTTATTAACTAAATGCATCCATATTTTAATTTTGGGAAATAAAAAATTAAATTTGAGTTCCATCAACTTCTACCACAAAAAATAGAGTAAATGCTGGTTTCTATTAATTAGAATAAAGAAAATAATGTGTGCAATTACTATAAGGATTGAAAAAATGTTCGCAGGGGAAAAAAGCAGAGAAGGGAGTAAATGAAACTTAAAGCAGAGTTTAGCCAATATGACAAGTGTGCAAATGTTTCATGTACAATTAGTTTTCAAAATGTGCTTCTCAGCATTAACTTTAGCTACCTAAACTAGAACATTTCTTATTGATCTTCCAGTTGTCTATTCATTGAATATAGATTGCAAATCATCAATTTCACTATACTTCACCAATTTCACCATTATCACGATAGACATTTCCTCATTAACCCTCCAACTTAAAGATTTACATTTAATTATTTTGTGGATTAAGTGGGGCTTGAAATTCAAGTATACTTTTCTTTAAATAATATACTTCCTAATCTTCAGGAAGCAATCTACTTGAAAGTACAAACATGTAACAGTTATTTTCTACCTCTCATTTCCCTCCAGGATCCTCCCAAGGGTTTGTTTGTCTAAGCATGCTTTATGGGCTGAAGTGGTGCCGGGTGCCAAACAATGCACTCCAACGTGTGCGTGTGGATGTCAAGGCATGTATCTAAAAGCCATCTACCTTTCTTTTTTTTTTTTTTTTGAGTTAGAGTCTCACTCTGTCGCCCAGACTGGAGTGCAGTGGCCACTCCTGGCCACCGCAGCCTCGACCTGCTGGGCTCCGGCGAACCTTCCGCCTCAGCCTTCCAAGTGGTGGGAACTACAGGCGCGCACTACCACGGCCGGATAATTTTTGATTTATTGTAGAGATGAGGTCTCGCCAAGTTGCCCAGGCGGGTCTCGAACCCGCGGGCTCAGGTAATCCACTCACTTCAGCCTCCCAAAGCGCGGGATTACAGGCTGAGCCACCAAGCCCGGCTGCCATCTACCTTTCTTTTCTTTTTCTTTTTCTTTTTTTTTTTTTGAGTTGGAGTCTCACTGTCGCCCAGACTGGAGTGCAGTGGCCGCTTCCGGCCACTGCAGCCTCGACCTGCTGGGCTCCGGCGATCCTTCTGCCTCAGCCTTCCAAGTAGCTGAAACTGCAGGCGCGTGGCTACCACACCCAGCTAGTTTTTTTATTTATTGTAGAGACGCGGTCTCACCAAGTTGCCCAGGCGGGTCTCGAACCCGCGGGCTCAGGCAATCCACTCACCTCAGCCTCCCAAAGGCGCGGGATTACAGGCTGAGCCACCGAGCCCAGCTAACCATCTATCTTTCATAGTCCCCATTCATATTAAAATATATAGCTTACCTGAGGAATAGATAATGTTTCATTGTAGGAAATTATGAAATTATTTGGGTTTCTGGGCCGTTAAAGTTGTCATTATCAGGATAAAAACCTTATAGATATAAAAATAATGAAAAAACTTGCTAATATTTACTAGTATCTTGCTATAATATAACAGAGAGCACTAGGAACGTGACATGTAGTACTATATTTATTTAAAAGGTAGCAGTAGCTTTTGTGGACTTTTTTGTGTAAACTTCACTATGCACAAATTGTAATTCATGAAGATATCTATTGATTTATAATTTTACTGCACACAAAATTGACTCCTACAGAACGTCGGTTTGATATGTGGTATGGACTTAGACAATGGCCCAGCCTCTGCATTCCAGTGGGATTTTCTTGATTTCTAAATGTCATGGAGTACACAGTAATTTTTCTATTATCACTTTTTGTGAAAATGGCCCTGAAAAGAAAGTCAAATGTTCTTATTGCAGTTTATAAAATAAATTTCATACCAGAGTGCTGTTTAGAAACCTGAAAATTTGTAAGGGTCTCAGGGTCTCCTTTACTATGGCTCAGATTGTCATTGAGGGAAATCTAAGTCCAAAATAAAAGAATATTTTATCTGAAGTTAAAGAATTAAAACACTCTTAGATAATATAAAGTTCCATAAGTGCATAGCTAAATGAACCAAAAGCCATTCGACTGAGGTTTAAAGCTTAAGGAAACTAGCACAAGCTGCTTGGGGAGAAATCGACTGACTCTTTTCTGCAGCTGCATGTGGACACCAAGGCTTATATTTGAAAGCCATTTGCACTTCATAGTTTCTGCTGCACAATATGCGGATTTTTTCATCAATCTCTTCCTAGAGATTAAATTAAAACATACATAGTATTTATGATAAAACTAATGAGATCTCCTCCTTCTTGGCTGCAGATTATTTTTCTCCTCATTTCAGGAGATAATCTAATAATTTAACATCACAATTATGCTTCCCCTTTGCCCTCCCTATCTCAGATGGAGAGATTCCCTCCTAAATTCATTTTCAAACTATGATTTAGTAACTACTGCACAGCTAAAATAAGATGAACTTTTCTCTTTACTCATTCACCTGAATGTTTCTAGACCAAATGCTCATTTAGAATCATGATTAACAGTTGTGATTCAGAAAGAAGTCAGCCAGTTCTATAAACTTTTTCAACAACCATATTACTTTACTTTCAGATTTCAGCCCCAGAACATATTTGATGAACAGGTGAAACAAACTTGGCTGTAATCATGTTGCGTAACCATGTCTAAAACATGTTTCTTTGTTCTTATCATGTGAGTTTGTGTTAATAGATACAGACAGTATCAGTGAGTTCCCCCAAATCTCTGGGATAACAGATGGCTAGAATGGAATGTAAAAGGTTCAAGAGAGGACATTTTGTCCTCTCTGCCTAGAAGGCAATGCCACATTTGTGGTGAGGTTCTGTTGGAAGGAACATTCTACGGAGAACTTTTTGTTAAATTTATTCATATGCCTATAAGGAAAATGACCAGAGAAAATAATACCAGGATTTTGATAACAGTGGTCTATTCTAGATAAACCACTAATTTACTACCTTTTAGATATGGCCAAAGGGTTTCATAATGTAAATATTCTCTGTAGCAAATATGAAGAAACTTGTTTTGTTTTAATCCGTTATATCCTGGTGAGTTTTTTGAGAATTTGACCTATAAACACTGTTAGAAAAAAATTTAAGTGCCTACTTCAACCTGAACTTTTAAAGGCTTATTTCTACATGTGTATAATCATTATAGAATATTTAGAAATGTAAGAAAACATTACAAAGAAGTAGAAACTATTCATAATTCATCTAAGCAATTATATAATTGGCCCCTATCATAGGCACCATTTTAGTCACTGGTAGGTTGAACAAACAAGATTTATGTAATGTAGCCAAAGCAGTGTTGCTCTGTTTTCCTAATGCCCTTTAAAAAATATCCAGAGGATCATTCTTCCTCAAACACTTCATAGAAACTTGGACTGTCCCACTGTTCTTCTGATAAAAGGTCCTACAATTAATTTGAATCAATAATCTTGGTAATTAGAACACCTAGACTCATATCATGATAAAAACTCTACTCTTAATTTAAAATTTCATCTTCTTGCCTCTCAACCAACTCAGGTCTGCTGTTAGGGAAGGAGCATGAGCTGTTTTCTTTCCTTCCCCATGTACAAATTATACTCTTACCTTTCTGGTGTTGGAGATGGCTCAGAGATGTGAGATCCAGTGGGTAAGATTTTTTTGACTTGACTTTGCCCGTCCTAAGGGAGTTTCACACTTCCCGGTGCGCACAGATGTTTCAAGCTGCCTTTGGATATTGTGGGCATTTTGTCAGTTAACTAAAGCAGTACGAACTGCAGTTTACTTGATCTGAATGAATGCAACTCTAATCTGGCTGGTCATTGCCTCACACATCACCACTTCAGGTGAAAACTCCAGTGCAGGAATGAATGCAGACCACACTGACTTTCCATCACATGTGCCCATGTCTGGCCCATGAGAAACACATGTATATTTTTTCGACCCTGGAGATGCAGGCCAATTTCAACACAGACAATCTTTTTGTGCTCATTTGTTAGATGCTTAGCAAACCCGTCTATTACTTGTAGGTTTCTCAGAAAAGAAAAAAAATCAAACAATCTACCATGACCCCCACACTGCAGAGGACATGCATTAAGCTCTTCATGTGGTTGGATGCCAGTCACATGGCATACAGTGGAACTTATTTATCTCTCCAAAATTCTTCATAAAATCCTCCCTTACAATATCCAAACCTTTTATACCCCAGATATGGGTGAGGGGTAACAATAGTTTAACCTAGGCTTCTATTATTTCCTTGATAGTTATCTTTGAAATGTTCACTCTATCTACACACACACACACACACACACACACACACATACACACCACATATATATATATACACATTACAAACTTAGGATCTGAGATGAGACTGTCTGGGTTGAAATTCTGATTGTTTCCTTTAACTAGTTCATTGTCTCTGAACCAATCACTTATCTATCGTTTTTCTGACTGTTACCTTATTTGTAAATTGAAGATAATATTTCCTACCTTAACAATATAGTTATTGGGAAGATTAATGTGAAAATATATTTTTAAATGTTTTGAAAAGTATCTATCTCATATCATTAGCAATATTACCTTTAAAGGAAATAATAATAAAATCATTAGTATTACAATTAATATAAATGTCCTTTTTATCACTTGTTTGGTTTAAGAGGATTTTTACATGTCACTGAATATTCTCCTTTACACTGAAACATTGTATAGTGTTTAACTGCATAAAGGCAGTATTATTTTTAATACTAAACTGGATGTATATATCACTTCTAATATTTGTCACATTATTGTCATCACCGCATTTATCATATCTGCCCCCTCCCTTAGAATACATTGATGGAACAGGAATTGCTGAGTCAAAGTGTAATTAAGACATTTAATACATGTTGAAAAGTTATCCAGCAAAATACTAATATATTTGTATATTATATTTTCAAAATTATCTTAAAATTCTGACCTGTTGTCTACTATTAGGCACTAATTTAAGTGTCAGGGTATTATTGGAAGATTTTTTACAAAGACACAGGATAGTCTTTTGTTTCCTAACAGAATGTGCCAACAGATTTCTAAAAATGTTTCTGACCTGAAAATTAGCAGAGCTCATTTAAGATTGAATGAGGAGAAATCCAATGAATCTTCAGAACCAGAGAGTTCTAGTGACACTGATCTTTTTTTTAATAAAAAAAGAAAATTAAGTAATGAGCAATAGTAGCTATCTCTTGTGGTGTTTCATTATCAGAAACTTAGATTGAGCTGCTTTAATTTATGTAAATGCATCTATCTTGTGGACGACCGTTAATAAACTTCTATTTAAATAAAATAAATCAAAATTCTGCTTCTCTTTAGCATATTGTATTTTAATTAAATTCACAAGCACAGTTAGTAACTATGAAGTTATACAGTAGGCAAAAATCAATTACTAAGGAGTGTAAACCAACTAAATACTAGTATAACATAAAGCACATGGTAAGTAGTCAGTTTTGATAGTAGATTAGAAGTTTCACATATGTCATGAGATAAGGACATTTTTAGTTTCACTTTTAACATTTCAGATAGTTACTATTATAAAAAATATGCTAATTTCATCAAGATCCCACAAACTCACTGATACGTGGCTTAAATATCTCCTATCTAAAGAAATAAGGGCATTGATTTATTTTTCTTGAGATCTTAATTTAACATGTTCTACTTCAGAAAAGCCATCTTTCTGTGGTATTCTACTTCTTTTTGCCTCTCTCTGTGTGTCCTTTTTCTGTCTCCCTCTGTCTTTGTCTCTCTTTCTCTCTCTCTCTCTCTCTCTCTCTCACATACACATACACACACACTCATACACACACACACACACATACACACACGCACGCATGCACTACATAGTCACAAAAAGCATATAACTACTACAAAACCAAGCAAAATATTCACCCAACCACCAATAGCAACCACTGGACCAACCTTATAAAGCAGCGGCAATTTTCCTAACTTCAGGAGTGCGATCTGATTTCTTACATTTTTCATTTTTGTAACTTTTTTTAAATCATCTGCCGTTCCGTAACTCACATCAATGACTTCAGCCTGGAAAAGGAGAAAAGACAAAGAAAAATAAAGTCTTAGAGGAAGAATTATAGTCAGTTGTCCATTTAGTATGACAAAATTATTCATTGTAATTTGAAATGTTCAAAAGAGAATGAATTACATCTTTTACCCTGTCTTATTGAGCTGAAACATGACTTTTCCATTTCTATCAAGGTACAACCATTCTTCTGGTCACTTGGGAATGTGGGGGAATCATTTCTGCTTGGCTTCTTTTTAATCAAATTACAAACCCAATTCATTCTTCTAACAGACAATCACATTTAGAATATTCTGCATTCATATATCTGGGACTTGAGCTATTTTACAAAACACTGAATAATTAATCATATTATTCTCAGGATTGAAAAAAAATTCAAAGATTCTCCATTCTTATCCAAATTAACTTCAAAGTTCTCTACTTGCATGGTCACTATGCACAGCTGCTCAAATTGTGCACATAGCCAATTGTGAATACACAACCCCTTGCGTTGTGCAGAATACAACCTGTAAAACCATGTGCCAATCTGGCAATCCAGGACTTTAGAAGATAATCCCAAATTATCACTCCTGTCACATTTCTCACATTCTTTTACTGTTACCTTATACTTTACCTCAGCATTAATCATGTCTAAAAGTCGCCTTTTGTTAATGTAAAAATGCCACGACTTTCTGGAAATTCCAGTAGGAATCCTCTGACCCCATTACCTCTTTCCTTCTCCTGGAAAAGTACTGAAATGCAGGTTCCTACATTCCCATGAGCAAGATAATTCCCTTCAGCCTTCCTTTCTATAATTTCTATTATTAAAATAATAGTTGTGATGCATTTCACTGATTATGACACAAAATATGCTGTTTCAAATTATAGCATATAGTCACATGGATGTTGGTAAAAGGAGTCAGTGGTGGCAAATAGTTATAAAATGAAGTTGGAGATTCCAGACCGCCAACATTCCACTCTTCTCAACTGCAACAATGTACTTCAACCGGTTTTATACATAGGACTTCCACAGAAGAGTCACTTAAAAAAAGAACTGTTTCTATAAGAACATGGGAATATCACCAAGAGATTGTTAAATCTGCTAGATAAAATAATTCTGGCATGAAATTTTTATTTAGTCACCACACTCATCTGCATCTGTAAAATCTCTGCTAATACATACATTAAGGCCCCTTTCAAATGTTACCTACCTGATGAATTGTATTGCTCTATTGTGAAAATATATACATGACCTCTCTCTATTTTGAATCTCAGAGTAATCTGTTTCTGCTTCTTTTAAGGCCCTCACTGGACCAGTCTCATTATGTATTTATATTTATATTTATTTATCTACCAGTTTCAGTTTCCAGTACAGGAAATTCTATGGTGAGGGGGCCATTATGCACCCATTCTCACCCAAGCATCCAGCATTGGCTCATCAGTCTTGAACTGAAATGATTACAGCGTATATAATATTTCTGAAAATTTAAGCTGTAATTTTAGGTAGATTTTCCAGGAAACCTAATTGTTAAAAACATTTCTGTCAGAAGAGTTTTTTATTACAATTTTCTTCATATTAAAATGTAATTAAATCAGTGCCTTTAATACAATTTTTGAGTTTTCTGATACTATTACCATATAAAGAACAGTTGACCTCTGATTTTAAAGGCCTGATTAAATAAATGATCATATAATATTGATAATTCCTTCGCAAAAGTAAGAGAATTCATATTTTCATTTCAAATTTCTCAGCTGCCTACTAATGATTTGTGATTCAGTAACAGCATCTTAAAGCAGGGTATTACGCATTTGGTTATATTAGTAAACATATTTTTCATATTTAGCAGAGGATGAGGGAAAAATTCTTACTTGTTTGAGAGGCTATAGGTCAGATTGTATATAGGCATACCTCGAAGATATTGCAGATTTGGTTCCAAACCACTGCAATAAAGCTAATATCACAATAAAGTGGGTTATACACAGTTTTTGGTATTCCAGTATATATAAGAGTTAAGTTCACAAGATATTGTAGTCTACTAATTGTGCAATAGCATGTGCACATTTTGTTTTAGACAAAATGTCTAAAACAAAATGTCTAAAACAAAATGTGCATACTTTAAAAAAAAAAAACCTTACTGCCCAAAAATGCTGTCAATCAACTGGGCCTTCAGTGAGTTCTAAACTTTTTGCTGGTAAATGGCTTTGCTGCAATATAAACGGCTACTAACTGATCAGGGTCGTAGTTACTGAAGGATGGGTTGGCTGTGCCAATTTTTAAAAACACGGCAATAATGAAGTTTGCCACATTTATTGACTCTTCCCTTCATGAAAGTTTTCTTTGTAGCAATCAGTACTGCTGTATAGCATTTTACCCATAGTAGACCTTCAACACTGGAGTCAATCCTCTCAAACCCTGCTTTATCAACTAAGTTTACAGAATATTTTAAATCTTTTGTTGTCATTTCAGCAATATTCATGGCATCTTCACCAGGAGTAGATTCCATCTCAAAAGCCACTTTATTCTCTCATCCATAAGAAGCAACTCCTCATCTGTTCAGGTTTTATCTTAACATCATATTAACAGCAATTAAGTTATGTCTTCTTGGATTCCACTGCTAATTCTAGCTCTCTTACTATTTCCACCTCATCTGCAGTTACTTCCTACACTGAAGTCTCTCAATAGGGTTGAGAACTCTCTCATTAGGGTTGCTATTTTGACTTCTCCTGAATCACAAATGCTCTTAATGGCATCTAGAATGGCGAATCCTTTCCAGAAGGTTATTGATTTACTTCGCCCAGATACATCAGAGGAATCTCTATGGCGGCTGTAGACTTGTTAAATAATAACACTTGAAATTTGAAATTACTCCCTGATCTATGATCTGTAGAAAGAATGTTGTAGTGTAAGGCATGAAAACAACAGTAATCTTCTTGGGCATCTTCATCAGAACTTTTGCATATTCAAGTGCAATGTCAATAAGCAACAATATTATGAATCTTTTTTTCTGAGCAGTAGGTTTCAACAATGGCCTTAAAATACTTAGTGAAACATGCTATAAACAGATGTGCTGCCATTTTGGCTTTTTTTTTTTCCATTTATAGTACACAGGCAGAAAAGATTAAGCTTAATTCTTAAGGGTCCTAGGATTTTGGAATTGTAAATTAGCATTGGCTTCACTTGAAGTTACCAGCTGAATTAGCCCCTGACCAGACAGCCAGTCTTACAACCTTGACTTCTCCTCTCTAGCTCTGAAAGTGCTAGATGGTCTCTTTTTCCAATCTGAGGCTATTTTGTCTCTATTGGAAATTTGTGGTTTAGTGTAGCCACCTTCATCAGCAATCATGGCCAGATCTTCTGGATAGCTTACCGCACCTTATTTATGAGAATTTGCTGATTCACCTTGCACTTTTATGTTGTAGAGATGACTGTGTTCTTTAAACATAATGAACCAACCTATGTTAGCTTCAAACTGTTCTTCTGATGCTTCCTTGTTTTTCTCAGCCTTTTTAGAATTGAAAAGAATTAGGGTATTGCTCTGGATTAGGCACTGGCTTAAGGAAGTGTTGTGACTGGTTTGATCTTCTTCTTTTTTTTTTTTTTGAGTTGGAGTCTCACTCTGTCACCCAGACTGGAGTGCAGTGGTGGCCGCTCCCGGCCACTGCAGCCTCGACCTGCTGGGCTCCAGCAATCCTTCTGCCTCAGCCTTCCGAGTAGCTGGAATTACAGGCACGCGCTACCACGCCTGGCTGATTTTTTGATTTATTGTAGAGATGAGGTCTCGCCAAGTTGCCCAGGCAGGTCTCGAACCCACGGGCTCAGGCAATCCACTCACCTCAGCCTCCCAAAGCGCAGGATTACAGGCTGAGCCACCGAGCCCGGCTTGGTTTGATCGTCTATCCAGACCACTCAAACTTTCTCCATATCAACAATAAGGTTGTGTTGTTTTCTTATTATTGATGTGTTCACTGGAGTAGTACTTTTCCTTTGCATTCACAACTTGGCTAACTGTTTGGCACAAGTTTTTAGCCTATATTGGTTTCCACATGCCTACCTCACTAAGTTTACTCATTTATAGCCTTTGTCTGAAGGTGAGAGACGAATAACTCTTCCTTTCGCTTGAACACTTAGAGACTATTAAGTGGCCTAATTTTAATACTATTGGGTCTCAGTAAGGACCCAATAAGGAGGCCCAGGAGAATAAAACCCAAGAGAATAAGGAGGCTGAGGAGAAGGAAAGAGAGTGGAAAATGGCCTGTTCGTGGAAATCAGAATACACACATTATCCAATAAGTCTGTTGTCTTATGTGGGTACATTTCGTGGTGTCCTCAAACATTACAATGGTATCATCAAAGATCACTGGTCACAGATCATGAAGACAGATATAATCAAACAGAAAAGTTTGGAATGTTACAAGAACTACCAAAATGTGACACAGAGACACAAAGTGAGCCCATGCTGTTGGAAAAATGGCAGCAATAGACTTGTTAGACACAGGGTGGTTGCCACAACCTTCAATTTGTAAAAAAAAAAAAAAAAAAAATAGTATCTATGAAGTACCATAAAGGAATATGCAATAAATCCATGTATCCAGAAAGGTATGGCAGTTACAAAGAATTATTCAAAAAACATTTGCATTTTTTAAACATATAAATAGCCTGAATCAACAATGATAATTTTAATGAAACAGCTTTTCAACTCACTTCTATAAATAGCACGTCAGTAGATTAAAGTATTTTAGCATGTGAGGGTTTTTAAAAAAATTTTTCCACAAAAATATTTCTCAACACAAGCATCATTATATCAATTTATTTTGGCTTATGCACTTTTGGGCTGTGCATTAAAAGTCAATAATTACAGAAGTCTCATGTTCTGATGATTTGACAGGTGATAATAAAAATATATCCACTGCCTTCAAAGGAAGTCTCTAAACCAGGTCCTTTCTGAAAGTCTGTCCTATTTACCTTAAAAAAAAACAAAACTGAAAATCATTGCTGCAAAAAAGCACACTGAAATTTTCTGAAGCACAAATCAATATGCAATGATATGATAAAATGGCAAACCATTTCTTTCCACACATTCTTATCCTTACAAGGAAACTCTTCTCACTGCACTTATTCTCTAGCTCTAGAAAATTGTCCACTCAACCAGACGGGGTACTATGTTTAATTTATGCCTAAATGCCAGGGATTAAATCACAATTTACTGGTCTTTATGGGAAATGTCAAATGAGCAGGAACCTAGGTATCTGAGTGTTTCATTCTATGGGCACCACAGTTTTTCTGTTGAGGACTTTCTGGACACTGAAACGGATAGGTGCAGAGTAAAATGTAATTTAGTTTTCTTGTTTTACTTTTTTTTTTTTACCAGAGAGAAATATTAAGAAGTATATATGCTAATTTTTATTTAAATTATCTACTTTAATTTTTGAACTAATAACAGGAAATGTAAAACAATAGCAACAATTGAAAAGGGAACAAAATATACTACTCCATGTTAAAAAAGAAATTAAAATATTGGGATAACAACAGAGAGTGGAGGGCCACATATAAACATTTGTGAGAAAGATTGGCACACTTGAAAAATTGACTTTAAAATATAATTATCTTCTATCTATGGTAAAATAAGTATTTAGAAAAATAATAAGTCAATTACCAATGCCTAAAAAACAAAAAATAAAAAGTGATATTCTATACATCAGTGGTTCTATGGTTTTTCATCGAGGTGCCATAGATCACAAACATTAAACAAAAAATAATAGGAATCTCATTTTCCTCATTTTGCTTCCCTGAAACCAAATCATGGAGATTTTTTTATGGGTGCCATAAAGTGTTAGAATAAATAAATCATTTAAATAAGTGTTGTTTACCAATGGCGTGTTAACACAGTTCCAATTTTATGATGTAATGCTAAATAGATCAAGCTTCAGACTTGTAAAAGAGATGTTGTATCTAAGAACAATGAAATGTTTAATGAGCTCCTAGTATGTGCCAGGAACTATGCATATAATATCCCATTTTCTCAGATAGCAATCCTGTATTGTCAGCTTTTTATAGATAAGAAACATGAGGCTCACAGAGGTGAAATAATCTGTCCGTTACATGATTCGAATTCAAGGACGGAGCTTTATTTTCTCTAGGCACCTACAAGAAGATCGTTTATCTGGAGGGACAATGGACACTTAGAAACCAATGGAGAAAGAAACTCTTCAGGGCACTGTTAGGTTAACTATGGCAAGTCAACCTATTGCATGATGACTATTGCTAAAATTTCAGATTCCTTATTCCATTTAAGAACTATTAAGTCAGTATCTCTGAGAACTGGCCTGTCGTAATCTGCTCAGGTTGCCATAACAACAACAAAAAACCATAAACTCAAAAAAATTTTTAAAAACCAAACTGTAAACTTGATGGCTTAAACAACAGAGGTATATTGTCTCACAGTTATGGAGGCTAAGAGTCCAAGATGAAGGTACCAGCCAAGATGAAGGTACTAGCCAATTCAGTTACTGGCGAAGGCTCTCTTCCCAGATCACAGACAACCAGCTACTCGCTGTGTACTCACATTGCAACCCTTTTTTTTCCCCCTGCCCCCACAGAGAGAGAGAGAGAGAGAGAGAGAGAGAGAGAGAGAGAGAGAGAACGCACTCTGGTGTCTCTTCTTATAAGATCAAACCAGGGACCTACACTTATGACTTCATTTAATCGTAACCACCTTCGTGTTGGGATTATCTCCAAATACAGTCACACTGGGGAGGGTTGAGTTCCATGTATGAATTTTGGGAAGGAGGCACAATTCAGTTCATAGCAGGACCCTAGTATATATGTTTTAGTAAACCTAAAGTTCTCACTTTCTTCAATATAAAGTTCTCACTTCCCAACATAGTGGGAAAAACAAAGCTACTTAGAAGTTATTAAAAAATAACATCCAACATAATGGTTTTTGTTTCCAGAAGAGTACTCTGTATCTTATTATTGAAATCTGTGTGACTTGGGTTAGGGAGAAATATCATAATCAATAAAATAATTTAAATGAAAAACAAAAGTATTATCAGGGATAGAAAATAAATGCAAACATTAAATTTGTATGTTTTTTACAAACACAGAATTAATAAGTGACAGATGTTTCATGTCAAATTGTTTAATAAATGTGACATAATGAGAATAAAAGCATACATTTCTATTTCGCGTTAATATCTCCAGTATTGATAATGCTCTGTTATTTTTAATATGAAACCTTCCACAAATGAAATATTCAATGTGTATTTAAAATTTTAATTTGAGCTGGGCTCGGTGACTCAGCCTGTAATCCGACGCCTTGGGAGGCTGAGATGAGTGGATTGCCTGAGCCTGCAGGTTCGAGACACACCCAGGCAACTTGTGAGACCTCATCTCTACAATAAATCAAAAACTAGCCGGGCGTGGTAGCGCGCGCCTATAATTCCGGCTACTCGGAAGGCTGAGGCGGAAGGATCGCCAGAGCCCAGCAGGTCGAGGCTGCGGTGGCCGGGAGCGGCCACTGCACTCCAGTCTGGGTGACGGAGTGAGACTCCAACTCAAAAAAAAATAAATAAATAAATAAAAAAATAAAGTATACACTAAATAAGCAGGGTGCAGTGGCTCATTCCTCCAATCCCAACATTTTGGGAGACTGAGGCAGATGGACTGCTTGAGCTCAGGAGTTCAGGACAAGCCCGGGTAACATAGCAAAACTTTGTCTCTACAAAAAACAAACAAAAATTAAACAATTAGCTGAACGTAGTGGCGTGTGCCTGTAGTCCCAGCTACTCACATGGCTAAGGTAGAAGGATCACCTGAGCTCAGGAGATTGAAACTTCCGTAAGCCGTGATCATTGTGATCATGCCACTGCTCTCCAGCCTGAGCCAGAGTGAGACCCAAACTCAAAAACAAGCAAACAGATAAATAAGTAAAGCATACACAGACTACATGCGCATATATATATATATATATAATTTTTTTTTTCATTTGCTCGGATTGTTTGAAATTAACTTACTTCTTCAAAAAACATTGAGGATTAGACTTTTGAAAATTTTCTGGAACAAAGCAGTGTTATTTCAAAGTGGAAGTAAAGTTGAGGTGAAATCTATGTTATACTTAATCATGTAGCAAAATTAGGGTGGCAGTTTGTTTAAGGTTTTTAATCAAAGATTCAGTAGGTGACCATCTGTGTTACCTATAGAGCCATTTTCCAAATTTAACCTTTGAACTAGATATTTAATGACAGTTTTATAATGGAACTGACCCCTAAATAGGACTTACAGGTGTATTCTTTGCCTCATTAAACCTGGAAAAGGTGACTCTTATGAATCTCCTTGTTTTCTTCAATAAGGCAGTGACTTAATAGCATGTATGAGTAAGAGATTTTCTTAATCCATCATACCGAAAAGTTTTTTTCCCTAGATAATACTAATCCCAAAATATATACACCCCTTTTGTTACAAAAGACTGTATTCTATCATTTACACAAGAGTTAGTTACTTTCTGGGCCTAGCAGTTCAAAGTGGTGTGCAGAAAAATCATTTTCTGAGCAGTTCAACAAAGTTTGCAATAACTAGAAAGGTACCTAGATAGTCTACGAGCTAGGGATTCTGGTAAGTTTTTAGGTCATTGCCTTTGGGCTTTTGAAACTAGCAATTACTCCTCTTCCTTGTTTTGGCTAGCCTACAATAGCACGCATGCTTTACCTAGACTATAAATGGAATCTGGATACACATTTAAAAAAATCTGAGGAGTGTTTTCTTGTATTATTTATTTCATTAGGAAATACTCATTCCCTAATCCTAGAAATAATTATGTTACCTTTTTATCATTGTCTTTCATTCTGCCTTTGAGTCTATCTTCTGCTTGTTTATGTGACGGCATTTAGAGCTTTTTTATTATTTTTAAAATGTGGGGTACAATTCAGGGTTAGGTACATACGTGGTCATCGTATAGGTAAAGTGTGGGTACCCTTATTCATGTTATGTGCCTCCCCCTCCCCTGGCAGTGTTCCACTACTCCCAATTCCTTTCTTATAGTATTATGATGAATATTCAGGGTCCGCTTAGAAGTGAGTGCGTGTGGTACTCAGATCTTTGTTTCTGTGATAAATCACTGAGTATCACAGACTCTAATTGCATTCAGGTTACTGTAAAGGTCATAATTTTGTTTTCCTTTATGGTTGCATAATATTCCATCGTGTAAGTGTACCACATTTTCTTTATCCAGTTCACTGTCAGTGGTCAGCATGACTGGTTCCATGTTTTTGCTATTGTGAATAGTGCTGCAATAAACATGCATGTGCAGGTTTCTTTTTTATAGAGTGATTTGAGTTCCTCTGGGTATATTTCCAGAAGGGGGATTGCTGGGTCGTATGGAAGGTTGATTTTTAGATCTTTTAGAAATCACCAAACTCTTTTCCACATTGGTTGTACTAGTTTACATTCCTACCAACAGTGTAGAAGTGTTATGTTGCAATTTAGTGGTAGCCAGGTAGAGTTTTTCTGGACATCACAGAGATAGTGTAAAGCTTGATTTTGATTTTGATTATTTTCCATGTGTACCAGGAATAATTTCTGACATTACACTC
>CAUYQG010019067.1:0-21546 GCA_963574415.1 Tarsius wallacei
CTGCGCCTGTGCTCCAGTTACTTGGAAGGCTGAGGTAGAAGGATCATTTGAGCACAGCAGCTTGTGGCTGTGGTAGCCATGAGCGTGCCACTGCACTCCAGCCACTGGAGTGCAGTGGCCGCTCCCGGCCACCGCAGCCTCGACCTGCTGGGCTCCAGCGATCCTTCCGCCTCAGCCTTCCAAGTAGCTGGAACTACAGGCGCGCGCTACCACGCTCGGCTGATTTTTTTTATTTATTGTAGAGATGAGGTCTCGCCAAGTTGCCCAGGCGGGTCTCGAACCCGCGGGCTCAGGCAATCCACTCACCTCAGCCTCCCAAAGGTGCGGGATTACAGGCTGAGCCACCAAGCCCGGCCAAGTGAATTTCTTAATTAACAGAGGTGCCAGCCCTTTGGCCCTGGCCAGTCATGCTGAACCTCTTCTAATACTTGCTCCCCAGGGGGAGTTAATGGCATTTCAAAGATTAAAACATCTCACTTTTCCCTTAGATTGATCTCCATAGACAATCTTTAATCAACAAGTTTTTTTTTTACAGCATAGTTTGTAATGGACCCCAGAATGAGTCCATTATAGCCCCCAATTTTGTTTTCCTTTTACAGTTGGGCCAGTTCAAAGTGTAAACATTAAATGCTCATTTAAAACTTGGGGACAAAAGAAAAGGAGTAATATTTTCTTAATCAAAAGTGACTTAAATATTAACTCAAATTATGACTTTTAGAAAGTTATCTATAAAAGAAGGTTAAAAAAGGAACAAACGAGTAGGAAAGAAAGACATAAAGAAAGTTATGAATATGAAGGTGTATTTTTGGCAACAAAGATCATAAAGAGAATAATTTTGTATAAGAAAGAATCTTGTATGGTAAATTTTTGTCCTATAATAAAATAACTCATTATTTCACATAAAAGAAGTAAGGACAAAATAGAAGATTCAAGCATCTCATAAACTTTTTAAAGTTTATAGAAAACAATGTATAAAAGGAATTCTATGGCCACATGTGCTAAAGAAACTGAGTTATTTCTATGAATTAACCATTAATATCAAAATTATACTGATGTTAGGCCAGAAGACCATTATGTCACAAGTAGCAGTTTTTTCTTAAAACACTAATCTGTCAAAATACATATATTTTTTAAAAACTCTAAGTAATTACCTCTATTTATTTTTTATTTTTATTTTTTTTTTGAGTTGTAGTCTCACTCTGTCACCCAGACTGGAGAGCAGTGGCCGCTCCCAACCACTGCAGCCTCGACCTGCTGAGTTCCAGCTATCCTTTTGCCTCAGCCTTCCAAGTAGCTGGAACTACAGGCGCGCGCTACCACGCCCGGCTAATTTTTTGATTTATTGTAGAGATGAGGTGTCACCAAGTTGCCCAGGCGGGTCTTGAATCCGCGGGCTCAGGCAATCCACTCACCTCATAATCCCAAAGCGTGGGATTGCAGGCTGAGCCACCGAGCCCGGCTAGTAATTACCTTTAAAAAGTAAGTGTTTAACATATTTTGTGAAAAAGTAGTAACTTTAATTCATGCCTTTTGTTCATGTAATTTTACTAATCTTTAGTAAGTAACTGCAGTTTTAAAACTGGTAAAATAAAATGCCTTCAAAATTTAAACGTTTTGTCTATTAGTCCCTTAGTCAAATACTATTTCTGCTAGATGTTGTAAAATAAAAAATTTGTTTCTGTAATAGCTTTTAAACTTAAGTTGTCTGTAAACATATATCTTTAGATTCAAACTGTTAAAGTATAAAGGCTAACACCAGACATTGTCCTAAACTCTGCTGTTGTATCATAATTAAGATTGCTTGCCTCCTAGGTTTTTACAAAAATAAGTCACTAAAAGTTAACATTATCATTAATGTGTTCAATTAAGTCTATTAAATGTAAAAAAGACAATTTTACATGAAAAAAATAACGAACTATAAATGATGAGTAAACTAAATAAATGTAAAAAGTTGGAGATAAAGTAACTTTTATCCTAAGTTAAATGATAAAAATAAAACTAAAGGTTTAAACAACTTGTTAAAAGTTTATGCCAGATTAGTCATATGTGTGGTCAATTTAGCTAAAATTTAAAGGATGCAATTTGGTTTTCTATAAATTAAATATGCTAACTCTGTGCCAAAATCCAGGCCCCTATGTCAAAACAGCAGTGTTTTTCTAAAACATTAATTTGTTCTTTAGTAAAAATGATAGAATGTTATAAGTTTATAAAAATCTGCATGAAAATCTTACCATACAGTTAAACTAATCTAAATAAATAGATTGGGCTAAAAGGTTTTATTATAATTAACTTTACTGTTATTAAGTCCCTCATGAAGAGATAAAATTGACTATTCTCTTTTAAACAACATTTTAAAATGATTTTAATAAATGATGAAGGGTTTTTGTTCACTTTCACAGTAAACTACAAAATAGTGAGGGGAGAAGGGAAGCAATCATTTCTAACCTCCCCACCCCTGTCTTTATTTACTGCCTAAGGAAACGGATCTCTTCTATCAAAGAATAAGGATTTTGCTTTTCAAAATTCCTAAATTATCATTTTGGTTAAATGAATGGCTATTTTGTTGTGACCTATAATCTTGTGTTATATTATTATTCTTTTAAAACCTTTCATATTTAACAAAATTTCCAGCATGAAAATTTCAGGTTCTCAATTCAGTCTCTCTGACCTTTTCGAATTTTTTTAGCATTAGGTTTCCTGAAATCCTAGGAGACACTAAACTCATTTGGTATGCTAAAATCACACAAAAAACATTGTGAAGCATAAAAGAGAGTTTAACTTTTCTAAAGTTATGTGCATATGTCAATGGAATATATTCTAAAATTGTGTAATGCTCCTATAATTCTGATATATCCAACTATGTGATATCAACCACCTATATAAAATTAATATCAGGTCATGAAGTTAAAATTTCAGCTATAATTAGAAATTAACAAGCATATTGCTTCTAAGTTTATTTACAATTTAAAGAAAAGCCTATGATTTGGAAGAGGAAAGCAATAGCAGTTAGTAGTTATTAATAAATATTCTCCCTTTTTTTGCAAGAAAAAGAAATTTGTCAAAAATTCAGTTTTTCAGAATTTGTTAAACTACTTTTGTGTGTGTCATGGTTTATATGAGGGTACACGTCCCACACAAACTGGGATTATCTTTTGGAGGGTGAGCTCTTTGCAGTACAGGCTTCCCCAACTTGGTAAGTGTTCTAGGAACTCATCAGCATCGTGTACCAACTAATGTTGTTGTGAGAGGTTGTATTCAGTTTCGGTGATTTATTTTTGTTCTTGGCAAACAGGTTGAGGCAGAGTAGTCAGTGTAGGTTAGACATAGATAAATTTCTTAAAGGAAGTTTTTAGTTTAAAATAAGGAGGCACCCAGACAGCTTGTCTGTAGACCAAACCATCCTAGAATGTAGATTTAATGTGGATTCCCAGTCCATCCCACCCTCTCAGCTTGTTCAAGGGCAAACGCATCAAGGTGGTTTCTGGACAGGCAATTGAAAGCTATAGAAATGTGAATCAGGGCCTGGCTGAGTGCTCAGTTTGTAATCCCAGCATTTTGGGAGGCTGAGGCAAGTGGATTGCCTGAGCCCACGGGTGTGAGACCAGCCCAGGCAACCTGGCAAGACTTCGTCTTTACAATAAATCAAAAAGTAGTCAGGCGTGGTAGCATGCACTGTAGTTCTAGCTACTTGGAAGACTGAGGTGGAAGGATCACCAGTGCCCAGCAGGTCAATGCTGGGCTGGCCATGAGCGTGCCACTGCACTCCAGCCTGGGCGACAGTGTGATACTCAAACTCAAAAAAAAAAAAAAAAAAAGAAATGTCAATCAGCCCACCTTTTAGCTCAGGAATGTGTTTATTCACAAGTCTAGCAAGTGTCCTGTTAAAGGTGAAATGCGTGTTCTGGGAGAAAGCCCACTCCTTTTGCCCATCAGAGATGAAGAGATGGTGATCTTTTCTCAGTGGATATCTGTACTACACCCTCTTTAGCATATCAATTATTCTGAAAATTTATCAGTCAAGAGCAAAAGCACAGTTTTCTTTTCAAGAACTCTTCCCATGCCAGCTTCTGTGGTATGAATCTCTTTTTCCTTCTCTTTCTCTTATTGATAAAGTCTGTTTTAAAAATTTTGCTTTGCAGAAACCTCATCAATCTGAAAAGCTTCTACAAAGCAAAAGAAACTATCAAAAGAGTGGGGAGACTGCCCACAGAATCAGAAAAAAAATTTGCCTACTGTATATCTGACAAAGGCCTAACATCCAAGATCGACAAAGAACTCAAATATGCCAAAAAACAAAAACAAAAAGCAAAAACAAAAACAACAAGCAGCCCTATTAAAAAGTGGGCAAAAAATATGAGTAGACACTTCTCAGAAGAAGACATACGAGCAGTCAACAGATACATGAAAAAGTGCTGAACTTCACTAATCATCAAAAAAAATGCAAATTAAAACCATACTGAGATGCCACCTAACTCCAGTCAGAATGGCCATCATCAATAACTCAAAAAACAACAGATGCTGGATAGGATGCAGGGAAAAAGGAACACTTCTACACTGTTGGTGGGAGTGTAAATTAGTACAACCTCTGTGGAAAATAGTTTGGTGATTCCTAAAAGATCTAAAAATTGATCTTCCATACAATCCCACAATCCCTTTTCTTGGAATATATTCAGAGGAACTCAAATCACTCTGTGAAAAAGATACCTGCACACACATGTTTATTGCAGCATTATTCACAATAGCAAAAATGTGGAACCAACCATGCTTCCCATCAGAAGAGGATTGGATAAAAAAATGCGGTACATATACACTATGGAATATTGTGCAACCATAAAGAAGGACAAAATTATGAACTTCTCAGCAACTTGGATGGACTTAGAATCTGTAATATTGAGTGATCTATCACAGAAACTAAGAACTGCATACCACATGTTTTCATTCATGAGTATACCTTGAACAATTATCATAATACTGTAAGAAAGGGATTGGCAGCAGTGGGAAACTGCCAGGGGAGGGAGGCAGAGGGCACACCTCATCAACAAGGGTGCCTGCATAATGACCATTTGTATACCTAACCCTAACCTGTGCCCCACATTAAAGAAAATAATTGCTGCCTCATCTGAAATTCCTTTAAGTAGTGTGTCAAATGACCCATGAGTTTTGTGCCACACCCCACCAGGCAACAAGGTGACTTGTTCTTCTACCATGACAGCACAACTGCCCAAACTGTGTTGAGTGTTTAACAGTTCATGCCCCACCATCCCCATTCACCTGATGTTGCCCCAAACAACCTTTTTTGTTTGTTTGTTTCCCTGGATGAAACAAGTCCTCAAAGGGAAACGTTTTGTTGATGTGGAAGAGGTGAAACAAATGACAGAAGCACTAAAAGGCTTCAAAATTGATAAGTTCAAAATTGCTTTGATCTGTGGAGAAAGTATTTTGATAGGTATATTGCATCAAATGGAAAGTATTTAGAAGATGATCGAAGTTTAAACATGTAAGAACAAATACACAATTTTTTATAAATAAATTCTGTTTTAGGGGGTCCCCCTCATAAAGAGATTAGCTATATGATACTTGGGCCATAAATAGGGAAAGTGAACATAACATAGTAACTATTCTTCATTGAGGCAGATGAGATGAATGGTAAAACAGTAGGTGGGATTTGTAAAATTCTGTGAAAAATTCTACAGATTTTTCTTAAATCTGAAATTTACCTGCATTTTAGACTATAAACTATTTCAGCAAATATACATACTAATAGTGAAGACATATATTTAAGTGAATGGAAATCTTGAATACAATTTAGGATGTGGTGAGTTCATAATGCCAAATAGTGACACATAAATTCTCAAGGATACAATCATTTATTTGTGAAATTTAATTTTCATTAGCCAAGATTTTTATGAGAAAGTCAAACATGTAAATAGTAGCCATGCATTCAAATGATTTTTATTTTATTTTGCCTATGAGGCAGAAAACTCAGAATCCTGAATGATCAGAAAGCATATTAAGATGAATTTATGGAAATTGTAATAAATAAAAAGACTGTGGCAGATACAGGCATAAAAATAGGGCTGAAATAGGGAATGACATCTCAATAAAAATCAAGGATAGGCTTGAATTAAGACAAGAGGCCAAAAATCAATGTTCAACAATAATTGGGAGCAGATGAAATATATATTGATTCAGGAGTTTGTAAGTTGGTCATCTGTTAGAATCTTTATAGAGTGCCAAATTCTGGCATTGTGGGAGAGGGTTGGTATATGGAACTAGTGATAAAAATTAGTTGAGCTAATGTAAGCTAGATTTTGGGATAAATTTTATTCATCCTTTGGCCTTCCCTTTTCTCTCACACAGATTTTTTTTTTTATTTTTCCTTTTTCTTTATATATTTTTTTCAATACTTTATTGTCATGAGTTTAACATAAGAATGAAATAATTGTGTTTTATCCATCTGCAAAATGCAAGCATATAATTGTAGGATTGAAAAATATAAACCTACATGGTAAACATCACAAATGCACTGAGAGTACGTTTTTCCAATAACTGAATTCACTTTCAAGACAATACAATTTGTTTTTATCATTTAACATTTTATTTGAAAAGTAAATTGGTCAGTGAAAACTATCAATGGGAATATTGATTACTGTGTGTATATATGTGGTTTGATTATGGTTATTTAGGAATAGCACAATAATAAATTCATTTCTCTACTTGAAGTCTTTATATTTGTGCTTTGCCAATTGTCAATATAGCATCACTTTTCACAGCGTGATCACAAACACAAAAGTTCAAATTAAGAGAATATTTTACTTGACTTACTGTAAGTGCTGTTTCTTGTGGTTATGTGGAGAGACCTAGTTTTCATTTTTTCTACAATTTTAGTATGTCATCTGGTAAAGATGTGTGTACCTACAAGTTCCTATATTTTGGCCTCTATGGGTATGTTGTGAATTGTAGCTTTAAAAGAAAGGCAAAATAATGTAAGCACTTTTGCAATTTTTGTCATGCATTTCCAGCTAACAATAACAAAAAAATACTTCACATTGGTTTCAAAAACCAAAAGTTCCAAAACTTTTGCAATTTCAAGAATATGCAATAATAAACAATTTTAAAATAAAAAATTATTACGGCAAAAGCATTAAATAGCATAGTAATAATATATTTTAGTCTCTTTATTCTACAGCTGCATAGCAACAAAATACTTTTTACTCTTGAAATATAGGCTTTTCAAGGAACTGAATCATGGTCTCCCGGTCCAAGCTTGGCCTTGGTCACAGTGTCTCTCCCTACTGTCACTTGCCTTGTTCTTGCAGTTAGATTACTCCCAGTATTATTAAAATAAAAAAAATCTAGGTGACTACAGTTTAAGAAACATCCTTTAAAATAATATAATCAAATTCTACTTAACCACTAGTTTTCTAAAAATATAATAGCTAACTCAAAAAAGTATAAACATAAACATATAACATTCGTGACTCTGTAAACTATTCTGTGTTTCAAGGATAGTTGTTTGTTAATAAGTTTTAGGTACATGTTTCTTAATGAACTTAATATATATGTGTGTATATGTGTGTGTGTGTGTGTGTGTGTGTGTGTATGTCAGCTATCACAGATTATAGTGAACTGAACTTTGAGTTAAAATTACAAGGGAAAATAAGTGCCAGTCTTCTGAAGAGTCAACATTAGCTAGGCATTAGACTTGCTGAATCTATGGGGACTCAATCCAAAGAAGATTAAAGTAGTGTTTGTCAACAGAGTCCCTAGCAATAGCATGATGGTTGCAGCAGGCATTTTCATAACTATCCAATTTAAATTGCTTTATACTGCAACTGAAAAATTTGTCTATTTATTATCTGTGTGTATAATACATTTATGTGTGTGAATATATATAAAGAGATAAAAATGTAGGTAACATAATATTTCCTTGTTTTATGTTAAACAATGTCAATAACAAGTAAAAAATAACTTTCTTAAGGAGATAACTATCCATTGAAGATACATGAGCAATGAAACAGCTGACCTGTCAGGTTTCACAGTATGCTCACCAAGACTCATATCTAGGCCTTCTCCATTCTGTTGTCCCCAGTCTAAAGATATTGTGTCTAACTCTGACCATCTCAAGCAATTTATTTCCCTTTTGATTCAATGTACAATCATCATGCCTTAAATGTAGACCATATTCATACTTTTTCCTAGTTTTTCTATTTTGAAATATTTCCAATATTCTGTGAAGGTAGTCTGCTCCTAAATGTAGTAGATTCGATAAACACTGCTTCACTGTTTAATCATCATGTTTTTCTAGAGAGTAAGTGAATACATGTGCTTGCATATGTATGTATATTTATATACCTTACATATAGCTATATTTAACTATAGCTATAAATAAGATATATAGCTATATATCTTGTATTGAATGTTTACAAATTGCCACAAAATGTGCTCAGTTCTTTTTCCCTTGAATCCTGCCATCCTTATCAAGTAGGCATTAATGTTATAAACATTTTATAGATGAGAAAATTTAGACTTGTAGCTGTTAAGTGTTGCACTTACTATACCATGTAAATGTGCTAGAATTGATGCCCAAGCTTTGCAACCCTACAGTCCGAGTGCTAATCTGCACGTCCTCTGCAATCAAGGAGACATACGGCAGGCTGGGGAAAAAGAAAAACAAACAAAACAAAACTGTAATAAGAAGTGTTTTCATTTATAATTTTATATTTTGTTCATCATGGATATTTGTATTGATTTGTACTTTAAAAAATACTGCATTAAATATTTACCTTGACTACAGAATTTAGCACACCATTAAATTTTGTGCCCAAGGCAAATGCCTCATTCACTTCATTTGCTCAACTCTAGACCTGAATATGCAACACATCTACTGCCGTTGGCATTACATTAATGAAAAAAATCTAAGTGGAGTTTCTGACCAATCACTCATTGGTTGACTGACCACGAGAAGCTCATACAATGTATCTGGGCTTTAATTTTTTCATCCAGGAACTGGGAATCATTATGTATAATAGATGATGTTATTATAAATATTTAATTAGTGATTTATGAAGTGCTTTATAAAATTATTCCAATATTATAAACTTTATTTTAAGCAGATTTGCTAATAAAGTACAGGGGCAATTTAAAAGGTAGGTATAAAGATGATCAGACCTTACCTTTGAACATGACGTTAGAATATTTATACAATTACATATACTTAAATAAAATAGCTTACACCTTCCAAACAACCTTGTGAATGATACTTGGCAAGAAATTTATACTCATTTTATTGCTAAGGAAAATGAGACATCCAAAAGTAATGGCGTTAGTAATTAATCACTCTCTTCTCACCTCATAGTTCATTGCTCAGTTCTGTTCTTGTTGCTGCTGTGTCTCAGTTATCCAGAAAAAATACTTATATTTCTTGAAAAGGAATTAAAATTGCTCCAATTTATTTTAAGAGCAACATTAAGCACCAACTGAAACAAACAGACAAAAAGAAACTACCCTGTACATTTTCCTTTCCATTACCAACAACTCTGTATGTGGTCACTGAATCCTGAGTTAGGACAAGTTGCACTGTGGTTATATGACATTACACGGGTAACCTGGTATAGGGTACACACAAACTCTACATACTACATTTGCAATTATTTTGAGTGTCACACTACTTGAAAATTATATAAAAGCTATCTTTTTAAAAGCCAAGAAAGAATACGAGAAAATTACTTGGGAGGGGTCACAAAATTTTAATGATCTTCAGAAAATATGTATACAAGTCTCTGTGCTCTTATGTGTTAATATTCAATCCTATTGATAGAACCAGAGTTTTATCTTTAAAGCTTCTTAGAAAAAATTCTCTTCTTCAGAGCTGTAATGAATACAAATGAGTTTAAAAATAAAAATTACTTTAGAATAGAAGGAACCTGTAAGTAGAGACTTAATGTTATATAATGAATACATTTTATTCATATCAGATTGAGTTATGCAGAGTTGTAAATAACATTTGAGATTACCGACTAACATACGTTAATTTTGTAGATAAGAAACTAGCTTGTGTGATGTCAATCAAATCACTGGGTTTAGCACTGGGCCCTTAACGCAATATACATTCTCATACTCACATATTTCCACGCATAAAGTACAAAATGCTGACATGTTCATCTCTGTCACATAACTCTAAATAATCTAGAGAGAATGAGTAGCTAAAATAGTTTTCAAAACTAGTATGTATTAAATAATATATTTCCCACAGAAAGGATTTAAACTCATTGAATGTCTAGATTATTGTTATAATTCTAAGGACTATAAATATTTACCTATCAGTTCTTTCAAATTTTAATTTAGATAAAATTTATATACTATGACACACACACACACACACACATACACACAAACTGCACACACATATATAAATTGTAGAAAGTAATGTTTGAAGTATGTTCACAGAATTTTGAAGCCAAAACCACAATCTAACTGAAGAATGTTTTTGCCACACCAAAATAAACTCTAAAGATAAGATCCTGCATTGTAGAATAAGTTTTCCAGTGAAAACTTAACTGTTAATATTATAACATAAAGACAAAACTAAGAACTGAATGTCTCTGAAAATTTTCCCGAGGACATACATCAAATTTAAAAGTATTTATTCAACAAAATATATTGAAAATAAGTTAGGAAATTTGGAATCTGTGTCATTGACCCTCAGCTCATTCTCCACTGCCCAGCTGTGCATTAAAAAAGGTCAACTCCAGGTAGGTGTGGCCAAGAAGATGAAGATGCTCTGCCCTGAGCTTCATGTCAAAGGCTACAATGTTTTCAGACTTCAAACATTTCTTATCTGCTGCAGTTCACATTGAAAAGGCTAAATTCCAAGATAGTACAGCTGAGAGGTGTGGGATCATTTTCTTCATCCAGAATTTCTGTGCCAGACATGACAGTCCAAGAATACTGGAACACCAATTTCCTTGTCTCAGCTTGCTTGTAAAGTAAAGTTCAATGTATGGAGAGGCAAGCTGATAAGACCAGAGAATAACTTCCTTGTTCAGCACCCCACTCTTGAAACAGGGGCATCACTCTAAGAAAGGTATGTTACTTTCCTGCCCCATCTCCAGGAGCAGTGGTTTGGAAATTTGGCCTAGGTGAAGAGAAAGTCCATAAGAATAGAAAACTCAGAAGCTTTCCACTAATGTATTGACTTTATTTGAAGCATAGCCTTAGGAAGTTCAAGCTTTAGGATAAATTCAAAACAATGCATATTTTTGTGAAAAGCAAATAGCATATATATAGGAGCATATAAGTAATTTTATGACAATATGCTAAACTGTTGTCCAGTGAGTTTAACAACAACAACAACAACAACAACAACAACAACAAAACCCTGGAGAAGAAACAGCTTAAAGGAGCCCTCCTGTGGTCAAAACAAGCTTCAAAGATCGGTCTCAAAAATAAACTCTGCCAAGTGGTATGACTTTAGTTAGGTCAGACTTTGGAGCAATTTATGCCCCAAAGCATTGTCAAAAAATAGAACACTCAGCTGGCAATTAGTGGAGCCTAGCAGCTGTGTTTGAAACCAACAGAGAAGAAAGTTTAAGACAAAGTCAGAGAGAGTACTGCTAAAAAGTTATCCCAGGGTAACTACGCACATGTTCAACAATATCCACTGAGACACAACATCAGATGTTTCACACTACAGGGAAAAGTGCCCTTTCTAAAATAATCTAGCCAAATTACCAAGGAAATACATTTTCAAACAACAACAAGCTCTGAAGTTAAATAAATTAGTATCTAGAGGTGTTACAATGTGTTATCTAAAATGTACAGATTTCAAGGAAGATATATGAAATTAACAAACCAAAACAATAACTACTACAATAAAATAAAATCTCAAGAAACAAATACTGCCTTTAGAGGGTATAGGTACTCAACTTACATAATGATTTCAAAATGACTATTACAAATATGTTCCAATAATCCAAGAAAATTATGTTCAAAAAATTAAGGAAACAGTGGGGCTTTTGATCACAATGTTTCATCATAAAAAGAGCATTTAAAAAGATTTAAAAATTACTTTTAAAGAATTGAACATTCGGTAATTGAAAAGTACACTCAACTGTACCTGTGATTGGGCAATAGTAAAAATCAACTAGTTTGACTATAGATCAAGAAATATTAGGCAATGCAAATAACAGAAAAAAAGAAGAAATGAAACAAACAGAATCTCAAATAAATGTGTAACATTATTAATCGCACCGACGTATGCATTCAAGAAGCACAAAACCTATATATTCAAGAAGCACAAAAAACTAGAAGTAGAATAAACACAACACAAAGAAATCCACACACAGATATTAAACTAAAAATGTTAAAAGACAAAGACAAGGAGATATTCTTTAGAGCAACCGGAAAAAAAATGACTTATTATAAGATAACTTCGACAAGATCAACAGCTCTTTTATCAACAGAAACAATGGTGAACCGAAGTTGTTAAATGGTAACTGACAAAAATCATCAAAAATCAAACAAAAATATCAACCGATCATATTATAACCAGCAAAAGTATTTTTCAGAAATAAAGGTGAAATAATGATATTTCCTGGTAATTACTGAGAAAACAAGTTACAAGACAACTTTGTTAGAAATTGTTCTTTAATTTCTTGAAGATAAAGGTCTGTTCTTTAGGACAAAAGTAAATATACATAAATGCATCTTTTTTTCTTCTTTGTTCTTTAACTCACATAAAAAGCAAATTTTAAAAGCTATATGTATATCAATAAATCATTGAGTTTATAAAACATAGAAATGTGACATTTGACAATAAAGTTGTCAAGAAGTTGATGTGGCAAAATCTACAAATATATATTGCTCCTCCATCTGTCAACTTCTTAAAAGACATAAAATTATTTAAATAATTGCAACACTGAATTTTGGGGATTATGACATATATATAATATGTGTAACAACATTTTTATAAAAAAGAAAAGAGGAATATGAAGTAACAGTACTATATCTTTCTGAAATTGAGTTAGTATAAAGTCAAAGCTCATTTCGATAAGTTGATCTATGTTTAAGTCCTAAAACTGATAAAACAATGTTGAAAATATGACAAAATAATTAAATAAATGAAATGTGGCATTAGGGAATATTCACTTAATGCCAAAAAAGTCAGTAAAAAGTAATAAAGGGACAAGAATGACAGGAGGCATATAAAAATAAAAAGTAAAATGTCAGATGTAAATGCAAGTATATCAATGACATTAAATGCAAATGGAAAAAAAACAAATCAAAAGAAAAGAAGCATCAAACTGGATAAAAAAAAGAAGATGCAACTATGTACTGTTTAGAGAAGACATTTTACAGATTAAAGATAAAAGTGTGGAAAAGACATATCACAGAAAGAGCACCATAGTCATATAGCAGCATGCTGTAATAACATCTGAAATTGCATACTTAAAATGTTATTAAAGATAAATGGAGAGATTTTATAATGAGAAAAGTTTTAATACATCAGGAAGATTAAACTATAAACATATTGAACATATATTCACTTAAACATTGGGTCCCAAAATACATAATGCAAAAATTGTCAGAATTCCAAGAACAAATTCTCAATTTAGGAATAAGAATAGAGATTTTAATGTCCAGCTGACAATACTTTATTTTTGATGCCTACTCTACCCAACAACGGAATATACAGTATCCTCAAGAACTCAGTGAATGTTCTCCATGATAGACCAAATACTAGACCATTAAACAGGCTAATGAATTTTAAAAGATAGAAATCGTACAACTGTATTCTGTGACCAAAGGTAGTGGTAAACAATAATAAAAAGAAATTTAGGACTTATGATGAATAGAAATGTGACACAACATACCAAATTTAAACGTTCAGCTATAGCACTCATAAGAAGGATATTTTATATCTTTTGGTTTCTATATAAAAAAAGAAAAGATCTCATATGTATAACTTCACATTCCCTCTTAATAATATGGTCAAGTAGAGCAAAATAAACATAAAAAAGAAGAAGAAAGGACAAACTAATGATGATAACGGAAATAAATCAAACAGAATATAGAAAAATAATAGAGAACATCTACAAAGTCAAAAGATGATTCTTTGACAAGATTAACAAAATTGGCAAAATTTTAGCTAGACTACCAAGAAAATAGTAAAGAAATCTCAACTTACCAAAATCAGCAATAAAAGAAGAAACACTACTGATAATATAGAAAGAAAAAAAGGTTATTATAAAGCAATACAATGAACCACTCTACACCAAAAAAATTAAATATGTAAATTGGATACAATTCCAGAGACACAGACACTATGGGGAAAAATTCATAAAAACATAGAAAATCCGAAGAGATCAATATCTGTAAAGAGATTGAATTAATAATCGCAAAACTGTCCATTAGTATTGATTATGAGTTCAGATGTAAAAATCCTAAAAATAAAAATCCTAGAAAATTGAATCTAGCAACATATAAAGAAGATTATACACCATTATCAGTGGAATTTTTTTCAGGAATGCAAGGTTGGTTTAACATTCAAAATCAGTTATTATAATGTACTTTATCAACGAGAAAAAGCAAAAATCACATGCAACTGCAAATACATGCAGAAAATATATTTGACAATACAATCATTGGGCCTTTTGAAAAATGTACTCAATGAGCTGCATTATGATGGGACTTCCTTAACCAAATAAAAGGCATATGAAAAAAAGCCCCACAACTAACATCAAGTTTAGAAACATAACAAGTAAGCCTGCTTTTTAATCCTTCTATTCAACATCGCATAGAATGTTCTAAACTACAAAGTAGGCAAAATAATTAAAGAATTTACACTGAAAAATGGGACAATCTATTTCTATATGCAGCTAGCATAATCTTATACATGTAAAATACTAACAAATCCAAAAAAAATCACAACTAATAAGTGAATTCATCATAGTTTAATGATACAAGGGCAATATACAAAATGAATTGTATTTCTATACAATATAGATAAATAATCCAAAAATGAGATTACAGAAAACATCTTATTTATAATTATATTGAAAAAAATTAAATACCTAGGAATACATTTAACCAAATAGACTTGTATAATAAAAACCAGAAAACATCGCTGAAAGAATTTTTTAAAGATCTATATAAGAATGGGTCAGAAGATGTCAGCTGAGCTAGTCGGACTATGTGAGTCCCTATGGGAGTGAGTGAGTGTATGGAGAATTTTGTGTATGTGCTGGTGAGTGTGGACATATGAATGGCTGACTGAATGAAGGCTAGGGAGCTGGTAACCCGGGCTCTCCTGGTGCAGTGACTGGTGGCACAGCGGCTGGGCTTGGACCCTAGCGATTCCCAGGACACAGAAGTTGAGTGCCATTTTCTTTTTCTTTTTTTATTTATTTTTATTTTTTAAATCAACAAACCCTCCCTGGGAAGAAAATGCTGGTAGAGACTAAGTGGGGGCTTGTGAGCGGGTGGCCAGGCCCCTGGTGCAACAGCTAGTTCTGTAGCTTCACTATTTCATTGCTGGCTCTTCCCTGGTCACAAAAACTAAGTGCCATTGTTTTTTTTTTCAATGGACAGAAGTTTTCCTGTGAAAAAGTGGGGAGAAACTATCGCAGTGGGGATAAACTATCACCCCAGGCTCTCCCTTACAACTGAAGCAGGAGAGAGACTGATGGCTCCTGACTTTGCCTCACCACTTCAGCACCTGGCAGGGCACTGGCAGCAGGGGCTGTGGAGGGAGTCTAGAGGCAAGGTCCCAAGGAAGAGGACAAAAGAGGAACCCCACCACCATCTTGAAGGCAGGGCAGGAAAGTGCTCTGTCTCACTCACCACGGAGCAACAGACCCAATCTCTGTGACTGGTGGATTAACTGCTCAGGGATTGATTGTAGCCCAGAGGGAATATCCTAAGAGTACAAACTTTGGAGGGACCTGATAAGTGCTGAGTTCCAGACACCCCACACCCTACACTGATTCAGCTGTGGGACAAAGGGCTGTGGCCAGAAAAGGATGAGGAAGAACTCCAAAGAGATCAGTGGTGAGTCCAGGACCAACCCAAATCCCCTCCTCCCCAACAATCCTTTGTATGTCACACCCACACAACTGGTCCACTACTGAGAGGGACAAACCCATGCACAGCCTGGATAGGCCTAGCTGGGACACCCCCTGTAGGAATACATACCTGGGGAAGAGACAATCCCTTACCGCCCCACCGGAGGAATTCTCCCTGACCATATGAGAGTGGGAGGGGAGGACTGCAGTCCCACCCACCTCTACTACCTCTCCTCCTTCCCTGCCTTAGATCCTGAGGAGAGAAAGAGGTGCTTCTGCAGGAGAGAACTGATTAGAGGAAGAATAACAGAGCCTGCCACAAGAGGGCAGGTTTTTGTTTTTTTTTTTTTTTTAGTTTTCAATTATTTTTTAATTTTTAAGATTTTTTTGACTGTTTATTAGTTCATCTATTTTTAAAATATTTTTCCTTTGTGTGTGAACGTGTATGTGAAGGTTTGATCTGCATCCCCCTAGTTTGTTTTCTTTTTTTTTCTGTTTTTTTCTTCTTTTATTGGTTGTTTTCTGTTTATGTGTGTATGTGAATGATTGAGTGTTCATCTTTGAATTCTGTTGTTGTTGATTATTGCTCCTTTGTTCTTCTGGGATTTTTTTATTTTTATTTTTTATAGTATAATATGTGTATCAATATATGTGTGAGGGTTCAACCTGAATTTCTCCCCCCACTCCCGGTCTTTCTGTTATTCTTCTCTATTCACTTTGTATTAGTCATACGTGTGTGTGTGTGTGTGTGTGTGTGTGTGTGTGTTTAGTTTTCTTGTTTTTTTGTTGTTGTTGTTTATTTTATTTCACTTTGTTGTTATTTAAGTTTGCTTTGGGGTATGGGTGTATGTCTCTGTGTGTATGTTCAATTGCTTTTACATTGGTTTCCGCTTTGCATCATCATATAGAGTGGTGGTGGGGAGTGGACTTCAGGGAACACACACCACAATAAGTGAGCATTGTATTTTGCAAGTAGTTTCTGAATCCTAGCATCCCATCCCCTACTTTATTCAAATTTCAAAAACTACAAGAGACAGCAAAGCTTCCCATCCACCATCCTATTTCAAAATAGAAACAATCCAGAGCCCAGATCAGGGAAGAATAGAGGACTGAGCAAACATCAGAAGGGAAAGTCTCTCCCACTGACACTGAATAAGAAAACTAAAGAGAAAAATAAGAGATCTGTCACAAATGAGGAAAAACCAAAGGAAAACTCAGGCAATTTCAATTGTACCAAAGACAAAACTCTTGAAAAATCAAACATTGGTGTCCAAACAATGGAAGTCACCAAAGACTGGCCCCAGAATAAAACAGGGATTAGGGAATGGTTGGAAAGAGTGAATAAGACTCAAGAAAGATAAGATACAACACTGAAAGAACTTGTAACAGAGACTCTGGCCATAAAAAATTTCATCAAGGAAATAACAAGATGACAGCATGAAAAGTAGAATTAATCTAGCTGAAGAAAGAATCTTAGAACTTGAAGACCACATATGGAATTAACCTGACCTGTAAAAAACATAGAAAGAAGACTCAGAAAGCAAGAACAAAGCCTACAGCATGAATGTGAATGGACTAAATGCACACTGAAAAGACATAAAATGGCAAACTGGATAAAAAAACCATGACCCAATTATTTGCTGCATACAGGAGACTCATCTCACTACAAGGGATGCACACAAACTCAAAGTTAAAGAATGGAAAATGAGTTTCCAGGCAAATGGATCACAAAAGAAGGCAGGAGTTGCAATCGTAATATCAGATAAAACATCGTTTAAGCTATCAAAATAAAAAAATATGAAAAGGACACTGTGTAATGATAAAAGGTTCAATACATCAACAAGAAATATCCATTCTAAACATATATGCACCCAACACAGTAGCACCAGCATTTATAAAGCAACTACTAAAACTAAAAAATGATATTGACTCTAACACTATTATAGCAAGGGAATGTAATACCCCACTAACAGTCCTAGATAAACCATCAAAGCAAAAGTTCAACAAGGAGATCCAGAACCTAAACTTAACACTCGACCAAATGTACTTAATAGATACCGACAGATTATTCCACCCAACAACCACAGAATATACATTCTATTCATCACCACATGGAACATACTCCAAGATCAATCACATCCTTGGCCATAAATCAGCATAAACAAATTCCATAAGGTTGAAATCTTGCCATGCATATTTTCAAACTACAGTGGAATAAAAATAAATATTAACACCAACAACATTTCCCCAAAGCCCACAGAGATTCCTGGAAACAAGTGAAAATGAAGAAACATCTTACCAAAACCTCTGGGATGCCATGAAATCAGTTCTTAGAGGGGAAATTATATCTCTACGAGCACACATCAAGAAAATGGAAAGATCATAAGTGGAGAGCATAACAAATCACCTAAGAGAGCTGGAAAGAGAAGACCACCAAAACCCTAATTTTAGCAGAAGAATCCAAGTCGCCAAAATAAGAACCCAAATACGGGACATAGAACACAAAAATATCATAGGAATCATCAACAAAACAAAAAGCTGGTTCTTTGAAAGAATTAACAAGATTGATGGACCCCTAACCAAAATGACCAAGAAAATGCCCAAGTAAACACAATCAGTAATACAAAGGATCAAATCACAACTGACTGCAAAGAAATACAAAAGATTACCAGAGATTACTCTGTACACCTATATGAAAACAAACTTGATAACCTAAATGAAATGGAGAACTTTCTGATATCACACAACCTCCCCTTGTTGAAACAAGAAGACACTGAGCCACTAAATAGAACAATAACAACCCAGGAAATTGACTCTGTCATACGAAAACTACCTGCAAAAAAAAAAAAGTCCTGGACTAGATGGCATTCCAACAGAATTCTACAACATGTACAAGGAGGAGCTGATATCAATCCTGTTGAAAGTATTCCAAGCAATTGAGAAAGATGAAATTCTCCCCAAATCATTTTACGAAGCTAACATCACACTGATACCCAAACTGGGTGAAGATTCAACAAAAAAGAGAATTACAGGCCAATATCCCTTATGAATGTAGATACAAAAATCATCAGCAAGATTTTAGCAAATTGGATTCCAAAACATCTCTCAGAAATCATCCACCAGGACCAAGTAGGCTTCATCCCCAGGATGAGGGCTGGTTCAACATTCACAAGAACATAAATGTAATTAAATACATCAACAGATATAAAAGCAAGAATCACATGATTATATCATTAGATACAGAAAAAGCTTTTGATAAAATTCAGCATCCCTTCTTGATAAAAACCCTCAAACACCTAAATATAGAAGGAACATACCTCAAAATAGTAAATGCCATCTATGATAAACCCACAGCTAATATACTACTAAATGGACAGAACTGGAAACATTTCCCTGAAAACTGGAACAAGACCAGGCTGCCCACTCTCACCCATAGTATTCAACACTGTGTTGGAAGTCCTAGCTCAGGCAATTAGACAAGAGAAGGAAATCAGGGGTATCCAAATATGAAAAGAGGAAGTCAAATTATCCCTCTTTGCTGATGATATGATCCTATATCTTGAAAATCCAAGAGAATCTGTCAAAAAAATGCTTGCACTAATAAAGGACTTTGGCATAGTCTCAGGGTACAAAATAAATGTGCGAAAGACAGTTGCATTCCTATACACCAACAACAAGCAGGCAGAGACCCAAATTAAAAGCACAATCCCATTCACAATAGCCATAAAAAAATGAAATACCTCTGCATATCCTAACCAGAGAAGTGAAAGACCTTTACAATGAGAACTACAAAACACTGCTCAAAGAAATCCAAAAAGATACAAACACATGGAAAAATATTCCATGCTCATGGATAGGAAGAAAGAACATTGTTAAAATGTCCACCCTGCCAATGATGATCTACAGATTCAACGCAATACCCATTAAGTTACCAATACCATTCTTCTGAGACCTGGACATGACAATACAAAAATTCATATGAAAACATAAATGACCACAAATAGCCAAAGCAATCCTTAGCAAAAGAAATAAAGCAGGAGGTATCACAATTCCAGACTTCAAGCTTTACTATAAGGCTATAGTAGTCAAAACAGCCTGGTATTGGTACAAGAACAGTCACATAGACCAATGGAACAGGATAGAGAATCCAGAAACAAAACTTCAATTTCTCAACCAACTCATCTATGACAAAGCCTCCAACAACAACCACTGGGGAAAGGAGAACCTATTCAGTAAATGGTGCTGGGAAAACTGGCCGATCACCTGCAGAAGTTTGGAATAGGACCCCTATCTATCACCATACACAAAAATTAACTCTAAATGAATCAAAGACCTAAATGTAAAACCTCAAACTATAAGAATCTCAGAAAACACAGGAGACACCCATATGGAAATTGGAAAAGGCAACCCTTTCCTGATCAGAACCCTAAGTGCCCATACCATAATAAGTAAGATAGACAAGTGAGACCTCATCAAACTGATGAGCTTCTGCAAAGCAAAAGAAACCATCGAGAGAGCAGAGAGAAAGCCCACAGAATGGGAAAAAGTATTTGCCAACTATATATCTGACAAAGGCCTGATATCTAGGATCTATAAGGAACTCAAATGCGTTGAAAGGAAAAAACAAACAGCCCCATTAAAAAGTGGACAAAAGGGGCAACGCCTTTGGGCCCCCTCCCACTGTGTGAGCTTTTCTGTCCTCAATAAATCCTGCTTTCTTACTTTCCAGCTGTCCATGTCCCTTATTCTTCCTGGGCATGAGACAAGAACCTCGACCCAGAAAAGCTGCAACAGGGATAAGCAATCACATTTCCATAATCAGCCTGAACGTGAATGGACTAAATGCACCACTAAAAAGACACAGAATGGTGGGCTGGATAAGAAACCATGACCCCATTATTTGCTGCATCCAGGAGACTCATCTCACTACAAAGGATGCACACAGACTCAAAGTTAAAGGATGGAAAATGAGTTTCCAGGCAAATGGATCACAAAAGAAGGCAGGAGTTGTAATCTTAATATCAGACAAAACAACCTTTAAGCTATCATAAATTTAAAAAGGTGCAAGAGGACACTACATAATGATAAAACGTTCAATCCATCAACAAGAAATATACATCCTAAACATATATACACCCAACACAGGAGCACCAGCATTTATAAAGCAACTACTAAATAAACTAAAAAGAAATATTGACTCTAACACTATTATAGTAGAGGACTCGAATACCCCACTGACAGCCCTAGATAGATCATCGGGGCAAAAAATCAACAAGGAGATCCAGACCTAAACTTGACACTTGACCAAATGGACTTAGTATATACATACAGATTATTCCACCCAACAATCACCCTTATGGAAATGGGAACCAATTCTTATTCAGAACCCTAAAGGCCAATACTTTAAGAAATAAGATAGACAAGTAGACCTCATCAAATTAACAAGCTTCTGCAAAGCAAAAGAAACCATCAAGAGAGCAGG
>CAUYQG010019069.1:0-51620 GCA_963574415.1 Tarsius wallacei
GATGGGATTAACGGTAGTCAATATCTGTCTGGGGACGGGGAGACACCTCTTATCAACAAGGGTGCCTGAATGAAGCATATTTGTATACCTAATCCTTAACTGTACCCCACAATATCATAATAAAAAATACTGATTATAAAATAAAAAAAGAAGAATGTAAAAAAAATGATAGCACACTGCACACATAGGGTACAGTGTTTTTCTTTTCAGTTCCATCATTAAGAATTCTCTGTTTCATTCCACCAAGAATATACTTGCACTCGTATATTTATCACAACACCAATCACAATAGCAAAGGCATGAAACCAACCTAGATGCCCCTCAGTTGGGTATTGGATAAAGAAAATGTGGTGCCTAGACACCATGGAATACTTTGCAGCCATAAAACAAACAACAAACAAATAATGACCTTTGCAGCAACAGGGACACAGCTGGAAGTCATCGTTCTAAGTGAATTAATGCAGAAATAAAATCAAATCCTGCACGCTCTCACTTATAAGTGTGAGTCAAACATGGGGTATGCACAGAAATGAAAATGGGAACAGTGAACACCAGGGACTCCAAAAGAAGGGAATGTGGAAGGGGCCAGTGGTGGAAAAACTACCTATTGGGTACTGTGTGTTCTATGGGGTGATGGATTCAGTAATGCCCAAACCTCACTATCAGGCAATATACCCAAGTAACAAACCTGTGCATGTGCTCCCTGAATCTAGCAAACAAAGACCTAGCTCTCTGTGTTTACAAGCTCCATCCTGGAGTCTTTCTTTCCTCTGTTAGTCTATTCCTTTGCTTCATTATATTCTCTTCAGAGGTCTTTTAACTATCTCAATTTATATTTATGTATGGTATTACCTTGTCTATGGTTTGTCATTCCTGTAGGATTATAAACTATAGTCTACTTTAGAAGATTGCAATCTTCGTGAAGGCAGGAACTTTGTCTTGTTTATTACATCTTTATTGAGTAAATGAATAAATAATTATTTTGCTAATGAATGATAATGCATATGTGCCTCCAAGTGTTTTTGTGCATGAAACCTGCAAATTAAAGAAATTCACAAAGTGAAAATATGACAAGTATATCTAGAAAAATATTTCCACCCTCATTCCTCACAGACAAATGACAATTCTTCAAGAGTGGAAGATAAAGAGAGAGAAAGGAAAGCAAGGGAAGTCACGAGGATGGTTGGGTGCCAAAATTATCTCCTTCGTCTTGACTTCTGCTCCAGGGAACAATTTATTTAGGATTAAATATAAACGAAGACATAACAATTAAATTACCACGTATCACAAATTATGACAGCCTTCATCTACAAGCGTCTGCCTCAGTCCTTCTAGCTGGAAGCATGTGGTTCATTCCCTTCTGACTCCCAGTTACTCATTTCTCCACATGTGCCCTTTTGGGCGAAAATGTCTACTTTTTAAAAATATATTTCTTTATGGCTATATCATACTGGCTGTAAGTCACTATAGGTTCCTCAAGGACAGAAATCATCTTTTAGGAATTTGGGCGTATACGCTGTCCTCTAACTTAGTAACTTATTAATAAGACATTCATCAAACGACTGCTCTGTTATAAATGAGTGGGTGTTGAACTGATGGTTACCAGCAAATTAAACATCAGCTTATTTGTTTATATGACTGATTTTTTTTTGTAGAAAGGAACTTTGTAAGAATGACTTATAATAAGTTTTGTTTTAAAATCAGTCTATTCTTCAATGATTTTATTATTTCCTATTTAATTTTAAATGTATTTGTTTTCATGAGGTAATAGCTACCAGAAGACTAAAAAAATGGGAAAGCAATTTATTTATGGTTTTCTAAGATGTTTTATTTGCACCAATGTGCATTACTATGCTTTGCAGAGTAATTCATGTTCCTCAATTAACAGCAAAGCAGCACTTTTTTGCCCTCCATAATACAAATCTGTTCTAAAGCAACTCTCCTACTCTAGCTGATATTTTTTTCTGAATAAAAATTAAAAAATAAAGAATTACACTTAGGGTATGAACAAATGCAATTTGGATGCACTAACGGGAATACAGACCGTTGACAGTCTTGTTTGCCCGGGACTCTAACTTCTCATGGCAACAGTATCTCCTTCTGTTTGGAAATGTCTTTTCCCCATCTGGTCCAGCGCAGCTTTCTAATTGAATGTTCGGACAGATATGAACTAATCTGGGCTTATCAATGCCCTTTCTTAGGATATGTCTAAATAAAGCTGAAGGCTAGGCTTTTTTCTATCCATGGTCCAATTCTTAGCCACATGGAGTTGCCAGGCTGAATGGCAAAGCTTAAATTAAGAAAACAGTAGAAAATAAAGACCAAGAAAGAGAGTCCCAGAGGCATTTGAATTCCTGACTCCTACATCCTCAAAAAGAGTTTCTCTCTATGTCTGCTGTGGTTTAGTAAAGTAAATGAGAGTGAATTATCTTATAAATTGTTCAAGATACTTTAAATTATATTTCTCTTGTTGCAATAAAGGTTGAGTCAAAGCAAGTCCTGGAGGATATTTGCCTTGGTTATTTTGGGTTTAGCTATAGAAAATGCAGCCGCAGCTATGAATAGGTCATGGGTTGAATATTCCTTTAGAGAATGTATTTTTATAGCCAAGTATAAGTAACCACTATACATAACTGCAAAGTGAAAATTTGGGTATTCTCCCTTTTTTTGTGTATTGGCATAAAATGTCATACAAACCAAAAGGAGGTAGACTTTCATGCAGGACAGAAGGACTTAAAGGAAGTAATACTCTAAGAAAAAGGTAGCATTTTTTTGGAAATACTAAATAGGCATTTTACGTTGTGGCACCGAAAAACAGTACAGATTAACAAAAGTGTTATTCTGTCTGCATAAGTTGTATACACTTATTTCTCACTTCGTTTAAATGTCATGGCATTTTAGATGACTTACTCCTGTGGTATTCTGAGTATGGAAGATAGTAAAGGTCATGACCATTTGTGGTCAGTAAACAGTCTTCTTCCACTTGTTATCAGAGTAAGAGAATTCAAACTGGTTATTAACTCAGGTGGCCTGGATAAAATCCATCTTCAGTAATTACGTTTCTGTCTTCATAAAATTGATCATGTAGCTTCAGTGAGAGAGCTCATTCATCTTTGTCATCAGATTTTTCTTTTCAAAGAACGGACACACAAAATCAACAAACATTGCACTATGCCCTAAGTGAAGAAGAACAAAGGTTTCATTTTGCTCTACTATTGATGCTTTCTAAGACTAAAATAGCTAAGTAGATAACATTTACAGTATGGCATCATCTAGTGAACTTCGAGAAATTTCTCAGACCTTTAAACTTCCTGTTCAGTAATTTATATTAAAGTGTTTTAGAAAGTCAGCTCGAAACCCTCTGCCTTTTGTCCACTTGGCTTTTTGTTCCCTACCCCTGCTCAAAATTCAGCCTTATCTTGGAAACCTTTAGTGGTTTATCCGTCTCCTGCCAAGCCAAATTAGGCACCCTTAGCCGTCAACATTGTGAGAGGAGATAGCTAGAGAAAAACTAGGCAGACAGACAGGGCGGGTCCCTGGGTAGCAAACTTTAGGCAGGCCTCTTGGACTGATAAACACCTGATGGCAAACAAGCTCTACAAACCTCTCAAGTTAGAGCTTAAGTACTGACTGCCAGGATAGAAAAACAACCAATCAGCTCGCTGTCAAGTGTCGACCAATCAGTTCACCATTAATCCCCTCCCTCTTGCCAATAGGTCCTTAGTACTGGCCAATCAGCACAGCTAGTGCCAACCAATCAGTTCACAGAGTGCTAGGGTCAATCAGCTTGGTCTTAGGACTACATAAGCACCAGGTTTCAGCTCCAAATCGGCAACCCTCTTGGTTCCCCTTGGGTCCCCTCCCACTGTGGGAGCTTTTCTGTCCTCTCAATAAATCCTGTTTTCTCAACTTTCTGGCTATCTGTGTCCCTCATTTCTCCTGGGCACTGAGATAAGAACCCTGACCTGAAGAGCTGCAGAAGATTGTCAGAGCTGAAGAGCCATGCACCTAGAAGGCTGGCTTGCCAGCCTACAGAGCCAACTGAGCTGGAAAAGCTGCGTAGAAGACAAGACTCTGAAGTTGAGACACTTCTGGGCTGCAACACTCTCAGGGCTTGGCTTGTCAGCCCACTAGAGCCAACAGTCCTGGAGCTAGGCTTGCCGGACCATCAAGCTGACCCTCTCTGGGGCATATCTGGCTGACCCATTGAGCTGACGCTGTCAAAGTCCAGGCTTACCTGAAAAATCCACCCCCAGTATAACACAGACAGCCCTATCCGTGTTCCTGTTGTATTTTTGCATCATTAGGATAGACGCCTAGGCATTATTTTTGGTATATGAGATATACAAGCATGCCGTAAATGTTTGCTGAACAACATGAATATAAAATCAACATTTCCTGCATATCTAAATTGGGAGCAAAAAGAAAAAAAAAACTATAGCACCATATAACATGCAAAGTGATTGAAAGTTTGCATTCAGGAAGAAAAAATAAAAATGGAGTATTTGAAGATTTAAAACAGGTGCTGTGTCCTAAAAAGACGTCTTCATCTTATTTGACGAGTGGTCACCCAGAGTGGTGGGTTGCAACTACACCACTTTTCGAATTAGTGCATGTATCTTCTCCACACATGGAGGGGATTTTAAATAAGAGGCTAGAGAGGACATTGAGGAGGGGGAAATAAAGAGGGGATGCCTAACAGGTACGGGAATACAGTAAAATAAAAGGAAAAAGACCTAGTATTTGATAGTACAACAGGGTGACTACAGTCAGCAGTGATTTATTGCAAATTAAAATACCTTTAAAAAGTGGAATTGGAATGTTCCTAATACAAGGAAATAACGGAGGTGATGGATACCCCAATTACCTTGATTTGGTCATTACATATTGCATGCTTATACCAAAATATCAGCTGTACCCTCCAAAATATATACAATTAGTGTGTATCCATAGTAACTATAAATAAATAAATTAAAAATAAATAAACAGGAGAGGATGTTTCTTATGAGGAAAGAAATGGATAGGCTATGAAGGCCTGGTTACAAGTCGGGGCAGCAGGAAATCATATGGCCAACAAGGAGACGACAGAAAATCCTTAGAGGTTATAAAGTATCCGATGTATCATCCATTTATGTCTTTACAGCAGTATACCACCGGTGCCCTGGTGATAGACGTTAGGCTGCTTTGAGTATGTTTTTGTTACTGCAATGAGAAATTTATGTACACTTCCTTCTTTACAATATTTGCCAATCTGATAGATGGAAAAATTCTTATAGTTTTAATTTGCATTTCTCGTATGGTAAGTGGTTTCCATCATTTTAAATATTTAAGAGGTAATTGTATTTCTTCTACTATGAACCCTTCATTTTACCCATTGCCTATTTTTCCATGGGATATTTGGTCCTTTTCTTATTGACTTTCAGGTACATGCTAACTATTAGATAAATTAACCATTTAATGTAAGCTACAAATATTTGTTCAGAATTTATTGTTTTCTTGAAACTTTACTAGTTTTGGTTTTTATCAAACGAATCTTATTTTTAGTTTTGTGTAAACAAATGGACACTCTTCTCTTTTCTGGCATTAAGTTTTTGTGAGTCACGTGAGAAAGCTTTTTCCAATCCGAATTACTAAAAGTTTGCTTGAGGTCAGGCTCAGTGTTTTCATGCCTGCAAATCCCAGGACTTAGGGAGGCCAAGGCAGGTGTACTGTTCGAGCACAGGCATTTGAGACAAGACTGGGCAACACAGTGAGACCTGTTCTCTGCAAAAGATATATTTTTTTAAAAGCTGAGAGCGGTGGTGTGCCTGTGTTCCCACCTACTCATGAAGCTGAGGCAGAAGGATCCCTTGAGCCTGGGAAGTGGAAGCTACAGTGGACCATCTGAGTGTGCCACTGTACTCCATCCTCAGTGACAGAATGAGACGACTCAAAAAATTAAAAATTAAAAACTTAAAAAATTTCGCTTGAGTTCAAATCTTAGCTTTCCTCCTTATTAGCTGTGTGACCAGGACAAGTCACTTAATCACTCCTCCTTTCTCTGGGAAATGAGGGAACGATAAGCTCAGCATCTAATTTTTCGGATTGTTTTAGGAACTAAATAAAATAATAGTTATGATATATTTGGCACAATGTCATTATATACGAACGTGAAGATTATAAAGGCACTAATACAATAAAATAAATAGTTTTATTGCTGTTGAACAAAATAAGCACTGAACTGATTACATTTTCCCCCAAAGACCTCCCGTCACTTTTGATTGCATTTCTTACATTGGAAAATGGAAACACTATCAAGCCAATGTTTCTACTTTAAAAATTAACCTCATCACTCTTCTCTTTAAAGTCCTTACTAGACATGGACAAAGTTATAACTAAAATGAAGCTTTAGAAGTTGACATCGGAAGTAAACGTTACCCAACAACTTACTTTGCTGTTGTAAACAAGCACGCCTAGAATCAAACGCCTGATGCCTGCTGAACCTCCCCAGGTTCTGGGGAACATATGTGTTTGTGTGTACAGCTGCTGTGTTGATTTCAGAGTAGCTGGATTTATTTAGGATTGCCATAGAAACGACATGAAGATGCACTTTCCACCAAACACACCTAGCAACTCTGTGGATGTCTGCATATTCAATTTATCCATGGTTACCCTGGGGATTGCTCAGAATGTGAATGCTCTTACCGCTTCTTCAAGCTCCCAAGTGTAAACTAGCATCTTGGTGATTTTTGTTTTCCTGTCAGTGAAAGAAGGTACTTTCCACGGTTACACGTGTCTACCCCTGCAATGGACTGCAAAGCAAATGTCTACCTAAAACAAATGCAATAATTCAGAATCCCTTATATTGCTATGTTGCTAGTGGGAAAACAGCTTGTTTCATATGAATTTGTATCATTTATTGAAGGTTTCAGAATTTCAATATGTTGCATACAAAAATTTTAGTGTTGTTTAGTGCTTTTAAATGTGTTAATTAAATTGTTCACCAAACACCTCATGAACTTATCACATATACAAATCATCATGGGCATCATCTTCCAAAACACTAATTATATCCCCCCCAAATTTAATAAACAAAGAGAAAAGTGTGTTAAAATAATCTTTGATTAAATTATGATAATTACTTTTACTGTAAGTCTTATGTAGTGAACACTTTCTCAATTGGTGCTCTACAAATGTAAATAATTAAATCATAAAAAGGAAAGTCTTATTGTAGATAATTAAAATATTGAAATCCTAGACTTTGGGTCTTAAAAGGACTTTTAAAATGAATTGGTCTTTTTTTTTTCATTCGAAAAGTTAACTAGTTTCACAAAGCAAGCTGGGAACAGAGATTGGCCTAGACTCAAGGACACTCCATGTATGCTCACTCAACAAGACTGATTTAACAGCTATGATAAACCTGATAAGGTGTGCATCGTGAGAGTATAAAGACACGCACAATGCAGTTAAAAATGTACTATACGGTAAAGAAAAGCTTATAACGTGTAGGGTCTGTTGTCTCTTCGCCCTTCTTCAGGTTGATCCAGGTACTTTATTTTCTAATCATCTAAATCAGGGATGGAACTCAAAGATAACTTACGAGCATTAAAAGAATGATTTGAAAAGCAGAGTCTGAATGAGCTAAAACTAATGAATTTAACTAAGAAAACAAAATTTCATATTGGAAGAGAGAAGACATATTTGTTATTTTGGTTTTAAAATGACAAGGTGTAGTTTTTTCTTTCTCTGTGGTCACAAAGAATGAATAAAACAGAGATGAGTCTTCTGGCAGACTCTGAAGTGGATAAGAAGACTGTGTAGTCTTAACCTGTAATGGGGATAATATTCTTAGCAAATAAAAGCAAAAAAGGAAAGAAAAAAAATGTAAACTATTTCAGTCACTTTTGAAGTAGAAAAAAAGAACTTTCAATAGGTATCCACTTAATAATCATTTATTTAATACCTCACATGTGCATTTAAACTCAAGAATATGGTGTTCTGGAAAAATGGGATTTAATTTTATTAGTGTGCATTGGGTAGTTTCTATGTGCCAAGTATTCCACTCGGTACTGGAGATATGAGGATAAGAGTTCCATTTACTACCCACCAAGTTAGCTGGGCAACTAAGATGTGGGGTTAAACATGCTTTGAGTAGTCCCTTGAACCAGGAAATTTCCTTATCCAAGACCATAGTCAAGAAAACAGGCAATACTACAATGTAATACGTCCTTTGATAGAAAAAAAAGGACAGCTTTAAAGCTTCAGAGATGAAGAATACATTGTGCACCTCAGAACTTAAAAACAAACAGTTCATGGTAAATTACAAAGAGAAGGTAATGAGAAAGGAAACTTGTCCCACTGCTTGAATCACATCTTTCAGGACCCTGCAAACTCTAAAAAAGAGTCAGTTTATCTCAAGGGTCAATGGAGAAAAATTTAAGGGTTTCAGTTGGAAAAGCAACTTCAATGTGAATATCTTTAGAAGGGCAACACTAAAAACCTACAAATAGAAGAGGAAATTACAATAACATATTAATAAATGGCTGTAGGAAGAAGAGAGTTTTCTTGCCTGGATAACCGGATGAGGTAAGATACCATTTCCTGGGAGCAAAGGAAGAATTAGCATTGCTTGAATGGATATTAAATTACCTTTTGGATAGACCAATTCTAAAAGTGTTCTTAGTCTTCCAAACGGAGACGTCTTGGAAAGAAATGTGTATTTTTTATTTAGGATGAGAATTTAGGAATAATCTCTATGGAAATCATTGTTGAAACCATGGGAGAGGAGATCACACCATGTTTACAACCGTGGCGAGAAAGAAAAGAACCAAGGCTAGAACTCCAACGAATGCCTGTGTTTAAGATATGGAGAGAGAAAGAGAAGTCTGAGAAGACCAAAGAGTGACAACAAAGATGAGCTGAAAAGCAAAAGTTGGAAAATCAGAGAATGTCAACAACTATTTTGAGAATCGTGACCCTTGATGGAGAATAAAGTACAATGGAAGAGGAAGGTGAGAACAAAAAATAAGATATATTTTTAAAAGTGTAAATGATCGTGATGCCTAAATAATCAAGAGAAAATATTGAAAGAATCTGGAGATACGAGAAGGAGGAGTGATTGTGGTGGAGTTGATGACTGATTGAACCAAATCACCAAAATAGACAGGAAATGAGAGGCACAACATCAGGGAAGTCAGACTGGAACACAAGGGCTCGCTTCTTTCCTTGTAACATGGCCCAGAGAAGGAAAGAAGACATAGGAAGAATAGCGATGAACCTGGTTGTGATTTTAAAAAGTTGAGGGAGTTCTAATCTGAGGTCTCCTTTATCAATTAAAGAGAAAGACCATCTGCTATGCATGAAGTGAAAATGGCGACGTTAGAAGTTAGAGAAGAATGAGAGATCTGAAACTGTATCTTTGGAAAACCGAGAAAGATCTCACTCGGAAAACATAAACATAGGGGGATTGAGGGCCCAGTCCAAATTGGAAGCCATTTTGTATTTGGACTATGAAGTCGGAACCTTTTACATCGACGTGGTTCGATGATTCCATGGGCTGAAACCTGCCTGGTTGAGAAATTGCTTCATCATTTTGAGCATCTCAGAAGAAATGGATTGAGGTAGGTTTTTAATTTAGCCAGGCAAATCTAATAGATGCACAAAGAGGTACGTTAATGAATGAAATATATTGTTCTGAACATGTTTGGAGTGAGGGACCGACCGTTAAATTAAAATTCCTTATCAAGAGAGATGAATCCAATAAGTCATCGATAAACTTCATGGAAAAACGTAGGGATTAGAGAGCATGTGAGCATTAAAGAAAAAAGGATATAGAGAAAGACACTTTAAGTGGACAAAAAGGTTATACAATCTGCTGATAAAAATAATCATCGAAACATGTCTATGTAAATGGTTCATACTTCTTTAAGAATATGTTACTTCATAGTCCAAACACATTATAGAAGTCGTCACTTAAAGGAGCAATATGATTATATCAGAAGTATAAATGTATTTATATAAGGGAAGTTATTTAATACATTTTTTTGCAATATGCTTTAAAATGTTGTGATTTCTTGCTGAAAATTTTTATTACAAAGTGTCTCCCAAAGGGAGTTTAGTTGGAAGCAAATGTAGGTCTAACACTTACCAATATGTTATAAAGATAACACTAGGTTAAAATATTTTCATGCTGGATCTGACTAGACCAGAATGAATATACCAGGAAAGTCTAATATTGCATATAACATGTCTTAAACTTTGAAGGAGAGAGGATTTATGTTATTATGTAATACAGTACTGAACTTTGTGATGAACAGGACACTTCTTTAAGGGCTTGTTTCCCCATTGCAGAGGAAATGGATGACATAAGAATCTTGGGTGACAGAGCCATTGGGTGACAGAAGCTTGGGAATTGTAAATATGGAATGACCATAAGAGAGTCACTCAGTCTTCATCTACCCTAGCCTCCTAAGATATTTGATGTATGAGATATTTAAAGGAATAATGTGAGTCAATAAATATGTGTAAAAATATAAGTATGAAGGTCTTGTGTTTGAACTATTAACAAAACCACGAACTGACTAATAAAGATGCATTTTATATCTTCAAAAATTTGTTTAAGATATTATTTGATGAAACTTCAAAGAGGGAGGAATCATGCTCCCAAGCTTTAAGCTTTATTATAAAGCTACAATACTCAAAACAGCCTGGTATTGGCACAAGAACAGGCATATAGACCAATGGAATAGAATTGAGATTCCAGAAACAAAACCTCAATTGCTCAACCAACTATCTTCGAAAAAGCCTCTACCACCAACCACAGGGGAGAGGAGAACCTATTTAGTAAATGGTGCTGCGGAAATATGATGACCACATGCAGAAGATTACAAGACCCCTACCTATCATCATATACAAAAATCAACTCTAAATGGATCAAAGACCTAAACATAAAACCTCAAACTATAAGAACCTTAGAAAATGCAGGAGACCCCCTTATGGAAATTGGAACTGGCAACCAATTCCTGATCAAAACCCCAAGTACCCATGCCATAAGAGATAAGATAGACAAATGGAACCTCATCAAACTGACAAGCTTCTGCAAAGCCAAAGAAACCATTGAGAGAACCCATAGACTAGGAAAAAATATTTGCAAAATGTATATCTGACCAAGGCCCAATATCTAGGATCTACAAGGAACTCAAAGGTGCCAAAAAACCCAGCCTCATTACCAAGTGGGCAAAAGATATGAATAGACAGTTCTCAAAAGAAGTCAGACTAGCAGTCAACAGATACATTAAAAAAATGCTCAGCCTCACTAGTCATCAAAGAAATGCAAGTCAAAACCACAATGAGATACCACCTAACTCCAGTCAGAATGCCCATCATCAATAACAAAAAGCAACAGACGCTGGAGAGGATGCAGGGAAAAATGAACACTTCTACACTGTTAGTGGGAGGATAAACTAATACAACCTCTGTGGAAAACAGTTTGATAGTTCCTAAAAGATCTAAAAATCGACCTCCCATACGACCCTGCAATCCCCCTACTGGAAATACACCCGGAGAAACTCAAATCTCTCTATGAAAAACATTCCTGCACACGCATGTTTATCGCACTATTCACAATAGTAAAAACATGGAACCAACCATGCTGCCCATCGAAAGAGAACTGGATTTTTTAAAAAGTGGCACACGCTTTGGGAGGCTGAGGTGAGAGGATTGCCTAAGCCCATGGGTTCAAGACCAGCCTGGGCAACTGGGCAAGACCTCATCTCCACAATAAATTCAAAAATTAGCCAAGTGTGGTGGCATGTGTCTACAGTTCAATCTACTTGGAAGGCTGAGGTGGGAGGATCATCTAAGCCCAGCAGGTCGAGACTGCATTGGGCTTGAGTGTGCCACTGCCCTCCAGCCTGGGCAACAGAATGAGACTTCAACTCAAAAAAAAAATGTGGTACATATACACGACGGAATAATTTGCAGCCATAAAGAAGGACAAAATTATGAACTTCACAGCAACTTGGATGGACTTAGAGTCTATAATACTGAGGGATCTATCACAGAAATAAAGAACTGAGTGTCACATGTTCTCACTCATAAGTGAACCTTGAACAACTATCGTAATACTATAAGAAAGGGATTGGCAGTAGTGGGAAACTGCCAGGGGAAGGAGGGGCACACCTCATCAATGAGGTTACCTGCATAATGAACATTTGTGTACCTTAACCCTGAATTGTACCCCACATCTTCAAAATAAAATTTTTTTTAGAAAAGAATATTTATCGGGAAAATAATAACACTGTCACTCAGTAATTGAATTTCTTTCAAGTGTTGCATCTGGTGCCTAACAAGTGATAGATATTATGTAATTTTTTTTCTCTGAATTCCGTGATATAAATACTATTATAGTTATTCTAATCATCGTTATAAGATCATAATCACATTATATACAAGATGAAACTGAGGCTTAGAAAACTTACGTGACTTAGCCAAAGTCATTCAGCTGATATTTGGTTCTTCAGCTGTCTAGCAAGTCTATACTACTACTAACTGCTACTGCAGGCAAAATCCAAAGGATAGTTTAGAAAAAAGTTTCAAAACACAGTTTAATAGCATTTTATGAGACTGTATCAAAACCACTTTTTTTTGAGTAGGAGTCTCACTTTTGTCACCAGGCTGTAGTGCAGTGGCACGCTCATGGCCACCCCAGCGTCGACCTACCGGGCTCAGTCAATCCCTGCGTCTCAGCCTTCCAAGTTGCTGGAACTACAGGCGTGCTACCACGCCCAGCTAATTTTTTGATTTATTATAGAGTTGTGGTCTTGCCAAGTTGACTGGGCTGGTCTTAAACCTGTGGGCTCAGGCAATCCACTCGCCTCAGTTCCCCAAAGTGCTGGGATTATAGACTCGAGCCACTGTGCCAATCTTTTTTTTTTTTAAGTCCGAGTCTCACTCTGTCGCCCAGGCTGGAGTGTAGCCATGTTCATGGCCACTGGAGCCTCTACCTGCTGGGCTCAGGCGATCCTTCCACCTCAACCTTCCAAGTAGCTGGAACTACAGATGCATGCCACAATGCCCAGCTAGATTTTGTGATTTATTATACAGACGAGGTCTCACTAAGTTGCCCAGGCTGGTCTTGAACCCCGGACTCAGGCAATCCTCTTGCCTCGGCCTCCCAAAGTGCTGGACCACCATGCCCAGCCAATAACAACATTTTCAACTGTATGGTTTACAAAGATACTTTAAGTAGTACTGATAAGCTAGCAGAAGTAATCACAAATATGCACGTATTATAAATATCTCCAAAAATAAAAAGAGTAATGTGTTTATTCATTGTGAGTCATCCTGGGTATTCAATTTTTTAGATAAATTTGTACAAATTATGTTCTGTACTATCTTGTACTCAGATTAGCATTGCAAAAGCCAATAAGTTCAGACAATTTTTGACTCATTAAAGTCCCTGGTTTGTTCTCACTCCTCTGGACAGGTTGTGCCCTGGAATAGGAGTTAGCAAGGTCTTCCAGACACGAAGGCCTGGGACAAGCACGCAGTTCAATGATTCATCTATCAAAGATCGTTAGGTCAAGGAATGCTTAATGCTACTTTTTGTTTTCATTTGCTTATTTTAAATTGACAAATAAAAATTATATAGGTTTAAATTGCATAAATTCTTCATGTAAATGTTATGTATTTTATATATGTATATATTGTATAATGGCTAAATCTGGTTAATTCATATGTGCATTTCCTCACACATACTTACTTTTTGTGTGGTGATAATACTTGAAACCTACTATTTTGTTTTTAGCAAATTTAGGTATATAACACATTGCTAGTCACTATGGGAGCCATGTTGGAAAATGGATATCTTGAATTTATCCATCCTGTCTAACTGAAATTTTCATCCTTTGACCAATATCTCCCTCACCTCCCAAACTCCCAGCCTCTGGTAACCACCACTGTCCTCTCACTTCTCTGGGCTTGCCTTTTTTTAGACTCCATATGTAAGTGAGAGCATGTGTATCTGTCTTTCTGCTTTGGGCTTATTTCATTTAAAATGATGTTCTTTAATTTTATCCATGTTGTAGCAAATGGCAGTATTTCCTTGTTTTTAAGATGGGATAGTGTTTCATTGTTCAATCCATCACTATTTCTTTATCCATGCACCCACAGATGTAAACTGAGATTGATTTTGTATCTTGACTATTGTGAATAATGCAGCAATAAAACCAGAGTGCAGATCTCTCTTCAACATACTGATTTCACTCCCTTCAAATATATACTCAAAAGTGGCATCTTTGGATCATATGGTCATTCCATTTTAAATACTTTGAAGAACCTTTTCATGATTTTTTACAGAGCAGTCCTGATTTACATTTCTACCTACAGTGTACAAGAGTTCCCTTTTCTCTGCGTGCTTATCAACAGTTGTTACTCTTTGTCTTTTTATTCATACTCATTCTAATAAATGTGATGTGATATCGTATTGTGGTTTTAATTTGCATTTCTTAGATGATTAATGATATCAAGTATCTTTTCATATGCCTATAGGTCATTTGCATATCTTTTTTTGAGAAACGTCTATTCAGGTCCTTTGCTCATTCTTATCAGTTCATTTGTTTGTTTAATTGTTTTGTTTCACTATTGAGTTTCAGTTCCTTGCATATTTGGGTATTAACCACTTATCTGATATATGGTTTGCAAATAATTTCTCCAATTCTGTAGATTGTCTGTTCACTCTATTGGCTCCTTTGCTGCCCCAAATATTTTTAATTTAATGTAATTACATTTATCTATTTCTGCTTTCATTGCCCATGCTTTTGGGGCCATATCCAAAGAATCGTTGCTCAGATCAATGTCATGGGGTATATAAGAAAATTCTAAGAAGGCTAACAGCATATTTATCAGCACAAACCTTACAGGCCAAGAGATAGTGGGATGATATGTCCAAAATAATGGATAAAAATAATTGCCATTCAAGGATACGTTGCCTGACAAAGCTGTTATTCAGAAATAAAGAGAAGATAAAAAGTTTCCTGGACAAAAGTCACAGTTGGAAGCTGCCAAGTGACATAATCATTGAGGACTGGTCTCACTGATTGAGGCCTGGTCTCACTTTATTGTTTTCTGTAAGGCAGATCTATTGTGAGCTCATCACCAATAGATCTGCCTTACAGAAAACAATAAACAAAGATCCAGTGCCCCTATATAAACATGCACAACCAGGTGCTCTGTGCTGCAGTAACCTTCTACAGGGAGGCCTCGTTCCACCCTCCTCTTCTTAGATGTTTACTTAGACCAAGTAAACAATGTTGGTGCAAAAAAAAGCAAAGATTTGTCTCAACCTGATCATTCTGATGCAGAACTTGTAGATGGGTAGGTGATGTCATCAACGCCTCATCACTTGGCAGCTTCCAATTGTGACTCTTTGTTTTTGATAATGAGGGGCTACATCTCCACCCTCTCATTTGTACCAATCAGCTGTGAATTCCCACCAAAGACCGCAGACGGGAGACCCGCGGACCTGTCTTTGGCACCCTCCTTGTATCTAGCACCACAACCACCACCAATCAGACACTGCTCATTCTCCTGGAGGAAAGACACATTCCTGGCCCTGCTCTCATAGTCTCTGGCGATGGCAGGTTCTCCCTGACCTTGGTACAGGTTTTGGGTCTTCAGGGATGTTTGAGAATGCCAGCAAACTGGCCTCTCACAGGGAAGAGTTGTAACCCTTCCCTACTGAGGGCAGGTCTTCTGGTTTCTCTAAATGCAACTCTGTTTGGCAAAGGGATTTCTACCTTTGGATTCCCATCTTTTTTGTTAAAATCAAACTCAACTTCAGTTCAATGGAAGGTTCCTCTGTACACGGTTTTTTTCTGCAGCATGATTCTTCTATTTCAGCTGCTCTCTTGTGCACTAAGGAGAGTTTCAGTGTCAAATCCATTCCCAATAGACAAGTACATGACACACACTCTATCATCTCACATCCATCTGGACAGAGACTTCCAATATCTTTATATGGTCCTGACGATTAACCAAGGGGACATTTGGGGGCAGTGGGAGCTGGTGTAGGGAACACTTGGCTTGGACACAGCAAACCGGTATCTGAGTCCTGTCTAGCAGGGACCCTGAGGCCACTACATTTTCTTACTGGCCTTGATTTCCCCATGTGCACAATGCGAGGGTTAGTCAAGGTAAAGTTGATTTCCCAGAGGTGAGTCCATCTGCCTTTCTCTTGGGCTTTCTCCAATCCCTCCTGGGAAGCAGGAAATCTGGTCTCTGGGGACCTGGTCTTTGAGGGTCTGTCAATGAGGACCTATTGTCAGGGCCTGAACACTGAGCCTGGGCAGTGGGGCTCTGGCCTGTGGGGTCCTGACCTGTAGGAGTCTGGTCTTTGAGTATCTGGTAAGCAGGGAAGTGGTTAGTGGGGCCTGGTCAGTCAGGGCCTGGTCTTTTGGACCTTGTCCAGTAGGGAGCTGGGCAAGAGTGGTTTGGACAGGGAGGGCCTGGTCATCTGGGGCCTGTTTGATGAGAACTAGTGGGTGGGAGACTGATCAGTAAGGGCGTGGTCAGTGGGGAGCTGGTCAGTGAGAACCTGGTTTGTGAGGATCTGGTCTGTGATATCATGGTCTGTGGAGAGCTGGTAAGTGGGATCTGTTCAGCCAGGCATGGGATTTAGGTACATAATCATTGAGGTCTGGTCAGCAGGAGCATGGTCTTCTGGTCACTGTGAGATCTCAGGCAAGTGTTCATTCTTGGAGCCTCCTTCCTCCATCTGTGGGGGACAAGTCATAGCACTTGGAGGGCTCCCGCCAGAAGGGCGGGTCAGAGGTTCCAGCTCCAGGGCCTTCTCTGGCCTGGCTCTTTCCAGTTGGGTCTCATCAAGGCCCTCAGCATGCAGCCCCACAGGTGAACTGGGCCCTGGAGACCCTCTCTGGCTTGGGACCCAAGCCAGAGAAGGAGCTTTCTGCAGAAGGAAACCTTCTTCCACGCAGAGGTGCTGACTGTGGCTGACTGCTGTGTGTGCAGTGAGCCTTGTGTGTTCCAAGGTGGCTTCCTTCTCTGACTTTTCCCTGCATGAAGGAGCAGGACAGGACCCCAGGGCACACTGGCCAGATTGGCCTGGACATGAGCTGTACCCTGACCAGCCATGGCATGTTTCACAAAGTGTCAAGTAAGGTCTGTGAGGGCGGGAGTGTCCCAGGGAAAATGGGGGAGTCCAGAGGCACGAGGCTTCCTAAGGGGATGAAGGGGATGAAGAAGTCCCAGGGTAGAAGTGAAATCCCACAGGATGGGAGACAAGGGTTCCCCTGGACCAGGGAGCCATGAGCACCATAGACTGAACACCTACTGGGCTCTGAGTTCTGGGCTGGCTTGGGGCTGGTGGGGCCAGTACCCAGGAGTTTCTTTAGGGGACACACAGCAGCCATCAGCATCCTGTTGCATGGTGAGAAGTGCTCTCCATGACCCACTATGAGCCAGGAAAAGGACACCAGGGAAAGCAGATGGAGGAGGGACTCAGAGAGCACAAGATGGCAAACGCCGTGGAGGACGGCAGGGCAGCTACCCACTGAGCTAAATGCACTCGAACCCCACGACCCACAGTGACTTGGATATTCATTCACCTGACCTAGACATGGATGCCCACGTGTAGCCCGCATGCCACAACTCACTGCTGGATTCCACAGCACTAAAACCCGGGCACTAAAATCTGTCCACACTGGAAAGATTTAAGAAACAGCAGTGCACCCTCAGGATGTAAGACAGCTCCTCAGAAAAAGGGACCAGGCCCTTGACCCCACAGGACCAAGGATGGACCAAAAATGGGTTTGCTAAAGGAAAGAAGTCAGATCCAAAAGCCTGGAGGATTCCCATGTCTACAGCTTTTTGAAGAAAGTCAACCCATCGAGACTGAGGACAGATTAAGACTGCCAGGGGCTGATGGCATCGGAGAGATTAATTACAAGAGGGCTACCCATGGGATTTGGAGAGAGAAGAAGCTGCACCCTTCTACACAGAAGGTGCTGGACGGTATTCAGGAGACACCACACATGGGTTCAGACTTGTGGAACTGCACATCCCAAAGATTGTCCTTGTATGCAGACGGGAACAAACAATTGACCAAGATGAAAAGAAGAAGTCATCAAAATTACACCTGGGATATTTGCATTTCACTGTCTGTAGATGCTGCCAAACATTTTTCTAAAATTCTGATGCCCTGAAGAGCTCACTGCTTATGGGATGGATCGTCTTCACCTCGAAGTGGATTCTTTGTCAGGGTTTGTGAGACAAAATGAAACGATCGGTATCAGCTTGGAGTCCGCAAAATCCTTCTCTCTTTTCTAGGAAGCAGGACTTGTTTTTTAATACTGGTGGCATATTCCACATACAACTCAGGGAGAATTCCTGGGCAATGACACTGATAGGCTGCATTCCTACATTGCCAGGCACGGGTGTCTCGTGAGGTGTCTTGGCTGCCTTCATGTTCGTGACCAATAGGACAGTCAAGGCAGGGTCCACTGTCGTTATAAAGGCCCATGCAATGGGAGGGTCTGTCACCCACGACTGGAACGGAAAGGGGTCAAGGTCAACTTCCGATCTCAACTGGACCTGCCGACACTTCTCAGAACGAGATTGACACCTGCCTCCTGGGATGGTCCCAGACCCCACGAGCCTGGTGGACTTCCAAGAGGTTCCTTTCAGAGAAATATTGACCCAGTGGTGACCTGCCTGGCAGACATTGTTTTGGCCACCAAGTGAGTGTGAATCCTGAAGAAGCCATCTTCTTTATCACAAACTTGACAGGGATCACATTTCCCTTCACTCCAACCCCAGCATGGTGCTTTTGCTTGGCTCCCACTTTCCAGACCTTTCCCTGTGGAGACAGCCCCTGAGCCAACTCCATGAGGTCCCCACATGGGGTTTGGACCCAGCAGTCCTCCAGTGATGGTGGCTTGTGACTTGTCCCAAGACCTTGTGTGTGGCAGTCAGGGGCCCCAGTTGGCCCTCGTGGGGGGTTGCATTCTATTTGTGCTGCCCTGAGCCTGGCACTGTGGCCTCCCCTGCCTGGAATTGGAGGACCTCAACAGGTCTCTGCTCTGTCCTTTTCTGGCTACGTGACCATGGATCCTGCGAGAGTCTCTCCAGGGGACCTGTGTCCTTCCAGGTGACCTCAGCCCTCCCAGTGATGCCCCGAGTGGTTTGGGTTTTGCACGAGGTGGGCTGCTGCGGGAGCTTGAGTCACATCACTGCCACTCTGCTAATGCATCTCAATGAAGATGTCTTCCGGGTGCTGGCCCAACTCCTGGCCAGTGAGAGGCACGCCAGGCTGGATAGGTGGACAGCTGCCTTGAAGTCTTCTGCAGCCATGCCAAGGAGCAGCCACCCTATCCAGGTGATTGCAACGTCCAGGTGAGGCATCTTCTCTCCTTGACTGGTTTGGAGTCTCCAAGACGTCCCCTGCTGGGTGTCCCCTAGCATGGGGCTAGAGGGGAATTCTCAAAGAATGAGTTCAGAAGCTTAATTTCCCCATCAGTCAAGGGATCCCAGCCTCTTTGGGGCCGCGCTCTGTCCTGGAGCAATGGCCCTTTCCTACAGGCTAGTCATTCTGCCCCCCAACTGGGTGCCCCTCAGACCACCCTCCCCACCTACAACGAGACAAAACCCAGCTGGCAGGGTTTCCCCAATCTGTGTCCTCCAGCCTGACATTGTGTCTAGGAGATGACCGTCTCCCCCACCGACTCCCACCAAGTCACCCTGCCAGGCTCCCCATCCATGGCCCTTTGTCATGGCCTCGACGCAGGCCTGACCTGCTAGAACCTCAGCCCAGGTCCGCAATGGGCAGTGCTTTCAGTCAGACTCCAGGGGACAGTCCTGCTCCTTCCCCCAGGCCCAAAGCCTCACAGTTGACTCACTGAATGAGAGCATGGGAGGACTGGAGATCCAGGAGACCCTGCTACTTCCCAGCACTTCCAGTTGATGGCTTTGCATGCAAAGAGAAGGCTCTGATTCCCTGTGGGATGGGGGCTTCTCGGAATTCTATATAGCAGGATATTCCAGAGTCCAGAGTCTCTAAGACCGCCAGGAGTAAGTATTAAGAAAGCCCTTCCCAGGCCAGGCTCAGTGACTCAGCCTGCAATTCCAGCACTTTGGGAGGCCAAGGGGAGTGGATTGCCTGAGCCTGTAGGTTTGGCACCGGAGATCCGCCTGGGCAACTTGGCAAGACCTCTTCTCTACAATAAATCACAAAAAAAAGAAAAAAAGAAAACCCTTCCCTAAACTCAGGATGCACTTGGTGAGTGGATGTTATCCTCATTCTTCCCCAGAGAACTTGGGTCCCACAGGTTGGAGAGAGTTGAGGCCTGAGCCCCTTGGGGAATTGGCGAGAGACCTAGCCAAGGCCTGACTAGGGAAGACACAGGGTTCTCCAGGCATTCAGAGGGTGGTTTCCTTCTCCTTCCTGGAGGGGACAGAGGCATTGGGACAGGGCTGAGCTTTCGCTGGTCAGAGCTAAATGAAGTGCGTCCACTGGGCGTTCCTGCAGAAGCAAGTTGTGGGGAGCCCTGGCCACTTCCTGGTTCTGCCTCTTGGGGAGGGGTCTGCAGGGAGGTCTGGAATAGGGAGGTTTTCAGGGCAGTCCAGGGGACCTTGAGCATGCCTACTGCTTCCATTAGGACAAGGATGGCTCAAGCCTTACAATGGCCATCATGCTCTAGTTCGTAAAGTGTTTTATTGGCAAGGTAAGGAGGCCCAGGAAGACCTAAGTCTTGGGACCATTCTGCCCTGCAGGGCCCAGCTGCCCCCCAAAAAACCCAGCTTTTCCCACCTCTGGGCACAAGCAGGAGGCACAAACAAATCCCTGCAGGGCACACAAGTCAGGTCTTGCCCTAGACAGACTGTCCCAAGGCAGAGTCTCAGTCTCAGCTGCCAGGGCACATGGAAAAAGGCCTGTCTTGGGAGAGACCGGGGAAGCCCCAGGCCCTCGGGGAGCTGCTTTCTCCAAGAGACCCACCCCTGCTGAGAGAAGTTCACCTATAAGGAGCTGCAGGACCAAGGGGTTTCTTTAATGTGGAAGGAACCCCCACACCAAACTCTGTTCATCCCCACAACCACTCAAATGTAGGGCCAGAGACATCCCTCGCCCCCTACTTGGTGGCATCTACATCCGACCCTCCTGAGTGGGGAAGGAGCTGGGGAAGCCCCCAGACCCCAATCATTTCATGGGCCTTGGGAAGTCAATATTGATGGGGAGGTGGGCCTCATGGAGGTCCCTAAAGGGAAGGAGAGGATGACTTTCCTACAGCCCCTCCCTCCAGCAGCATGCCCTGGATCCTCTGTCCTGACCTGGAGGGCAGAGCACTTCTCACAGAGCACACATCCAAGGTGAGAAGGGCCTGGCCCCCCTTCCAATCCAATGGAGCCCTGCCAAGGGAGGGACACCAGGACACTGTGGCCCCCCTCCCCACTCCGGCATCTTCCAGGGTGTTCCCAGGCTCAAAAAGTCACTGGCTACTTCGGCCACGGTGGGGTGGAAGCAGGCGGACCAGTCCCTGATCTCACCACAGTCCCGAGAGATGCTCACGGAGCTTGCATTGGCGCCATCTTGAGATGGAGATTGGCCAAGGCTTTCTCCAGCCCGGGGCGATCTTTCATTCTCCCCACAGCGGCTTTCAAAGTAGGGACGTCCTGAGTATGATTGACTCCAAATCCATCCAAGTTGCTGCGAAGTCCATATGTTTGTCCTTCTTGATGGCTGCATAATATTCCATTGTGTATATGCACTGCATTTTCTTTATCCAGTCCAGCTTCAATGGGCAACACGATTGTTTCCATGTTTTTGCTATTGTGAATAGAGCTGCAACAAACATACGTGTGCAGGTACCTTTTGGTAGAATGATTGGAGTTCCTCTGGGTATATTCCACGTCCCTCTACCCAAGTGTACCATATTAAGGAATATTTGTACACCTAACCCTTAACTGTACCCCACAATATCATAATAAAAAATATTGAATAATTTAAAAAAATACAATAAGATCTCTATGAAGTATAATGTGAAGAAAGGTCGTGAAGCATCAAGCTAGACCTTATGTCATTCTCAACTTGCTTAGAAGCCTGAACATGCTTTACAAATGAAACATGGATTCCTGAAGATTTTGATTCAGTAAGTCTGAGATTGGAATAAAACAATCTGTATTCCAAAAGAGCTTTCTGATGACTCTGATCATCTTTTAGGGTAAAGAAACTTGGACTAAATAACTCTTTCAGGTTATGAGGTTCAATTGTTTTTAAACTGTTTTAAATTCTGTTATGGGGTTGCACCACCTGGGAACATTGGACTTGGAAATAGTTCAACGCTATTAAGAAGAAATGTTCTTGGTGAGTCCTTCTAAGATGACACCCACAGCACAGCTTTCCTGGTCGTCATGCTGAAATGTGCCTTTTGAGGGTGGCATTATACTTGCCTAATGTTTGCGTGTGTGTTATGGAAAGCATGCATGTGATAGTGAGTGCTTTCCTCAACGGTCTCAATATCCTTCCTATAGTGAGGTACATTTGCAAGTGAAATGAAGGACACATACACACACACACAAAGGCTGGACATGGTGGCTCGTTCCCGTAATCCCAGCACTTTGGGAGGTCGAGACAGGAAGATTCAAGTCTAGGTGTTTGAGACTAGCTTGGTCTACAAAGCAAGATCCCATCTCTACAAAAAAAATAAATTAACTGGTCATGGTGACAAATGCCTGTAAATCCCAACTACTCAGGAAGTTAAGGCAGAAAAAATTGTCTGAGCCAAGAAAGTCTAGGCTCCATCCTGGGCAACAGAATGAGAGTCTGGCTAAAAAAACAAACTAACACAAAACATTAAAAAAATTACACATTGGATGTGGTTACTTGGGAACCATAGGAAAAGCATGTCAGGTACAGTACTGATTTTTTTTCTCAAAGCATAAAGACAGAATTTGTCATATTTTAATGATGGGGTCCTTTTTAGAAAACCAACTTTTATTGAAAAGGAAAAACTAACTCTAAAAACATTAATTTCTTATCCTGTATTAAAACCGAGGTCAATCTCTGAGATAAAGAAAAACGTGTTAGCACTGAAGAGGTGGACAGTTTGACACATGGAATGTATAATAGCCTGCATCCTAAATGAAGGGTTGCTATGTTGGCAAGAGTATTAGTGTGATGCAAGGCGAACATTAAAGATGGCTTCCTTTTGTTTCTATTTTTGAATAATGTCCCTTTGTCAAAATACCGTTGGTTAGTCCTAATTAAACACTGGCAAACAAGGTCACCCATGGCAACATGTTAATGAAATTAGGCTACATGCACTATGATCGTGCTATCTTCTATCAAAACTTCAAGTTATCAGATTTAAACAAACATAATTCAGTTAGACAAAGTACAGGTCGAAATACAGCACGGATGATAGATAATTAATTCCCCATGGAAAACACTTCAGAAGATGCCAAAGTGCTTGTATTTGTATTCTAAAAAGAAGTCAATAATTGTTGGTGTTTTTACTACCTACGCTAATTGGAATCACAGTTTGACATAATGTTATTAATTAATTGCCCAATGTTCATGCAACATTAAAAAAGCACAACTTACCTCATTGTGCCTATCCTACCTATTAAATTCATGAAAACTAGTGGATTGAAAAGCCTAATATGTCATGGCTGCAACATGCTCAATATGTTATTCACTTAGTGATGTGTGATATTTTTGTAAATAATAGTAGAAATTGTAATGCTACCCGCATAAATAACCTTGAAAGACATGTTTTCCAACATAACAGCAAGACCACATAAACTAAAACCGTATTAAAAACTACTGAAACATCTGTTACCAGAAGGTAGAAGCATACAAATAATGAATCATAAACTTCAGGATATATTTCACCTTATCTGAGAAAGAAGGTGAAAATTTAAAAAGTTTAACTTAAGTACAATGTGCAATATTGAAGAAGAAATATTTTTATATGTAACCGATCTTTTAATTTTAATCTAGTTCACAGGATATAAAAATTAAATTGTATAGACAATCTGGACTGATAGACACTGTTTAACAAACTTAAAATCCAGATAATGTTTAACTACGAAACAGGCTTATCACCTAGGCATCGCTTTAACCGAAAGATCAACTTAACATCACCAATCATGGGTTAAGTTGACATCATGTTCTTCTTGAATTAATGTACTGAGAAATACACAATATTACCGTGGTGGTGTTTCTGCCAAAAAAGTCTAACCTGATTCTAATCATAAGAAAATATTTAGGCAAATCCAAACAGCAAAACAAGTGGCCTAGAGTCTTAAAATGTCATAAAGCATGAAGTGTTTAAAAAAATGAAACTCTACTAGATACAAGAAGATCAGAGAAAGAGAGAAAGCCAATATGACAAAGTATTAGAAATGTATAACCCTTAGTGAAAAGTGTATGTATGTTTAGTGTATACTTCTTGCAACTCTGCTGCAAGTTTAAAATTATTGAAAATAAAACCTTTTAGGGGAAATAGACTATTTTCTGATTGATATAACACATATACCAACAAACCTTTAAGACATAGAAAACTTGATAATGAGAACATAACTTGAGTTGTAAGAAGGGCAGGAGAATGAAGAAAATAATGGAGTATAACATAGTGGGGTTAGGACCAGGTTCGAGTTCAAGTGGACTAGCTGACAGGCTATGGTACATCACTGTATATTACTGAGCATCAAATTACTCATCTGTAACATGACGGAGTTGGACCAAGATGAGTTCAGAAGTCACACAACTCAGAGTCAATTATTTTTGGAGAACAGAATGACAGGAAGGAGACCACCCTATGAAAGTACGCAAACATACAATCAGCAAGCCATGAAGCATCCTGAAAACTGAACTTCTTTTAAAAACTACTAAGACCCAGGCAATGTGTAAGACTTCTTTGTGCTTAACCTACCAGCAGACTTTGACATTTCTAATTTCTCCTGTGATTATTGTAACTCTTCAAAGAAAAGCAGACACTAGATTCAGGGCATCATCAATGTCATTAAATGATTGCTACTGGCATATGGTAGAGTACCTGGTGTTGACAGAATTTTCACAGAACTGCAAAAACAAAGAAATTATAACAAATTACCCAATGATTGATGTACTCAACCATCCACACATGGAAGGAGGAACACATTTTATAGCCTTGAAAAAGTACATTAGCTGGACATTTGCACAGACAGAAGATCAACTTTGTGTTACTGTGCAAGGCATTGAGGCGGTCTTAGAAAAAAACAAAACGAGCGTAGAAAGATTATTCAACATTGAGTGACCTAGGTCTAACAGATCACTGACTTAGGATTCTTAATTGACTACAATGGAAATTTCTGTGTTATGCTCAATTCATTGTGCTTATCAAATGTGTTTTTGGAAAATTTGAAAAGACTGGCTGTCTGAAGACATTCTGGAGTGTTGTGATTACCATCAAGAAATGAAGAGAGAGAGAGAAAAAAGAACTTACAGGAAATAATTTTTTAAAAAAGACAATTCTCATGCTATAATTTCTATAGAAAAGGCATCTCCATGCATATGAAGTCAGTCCAAGTTTCTTTCCTTAGTATATTATACTTTATATAAAGTGTACACCTCTTACACTTCACACTGAGTTTATTATACTGTTAGCATTTCCTGGATGAATAATGCTGTCTCTCATATGTGTGTCTTTGGAGGGTGTCCTTATCTTCATCTTTGGCGATGTTATAACACCATCTCCGGGGAACATTCCCCTAGGAGGCAGTATAGTGCAGAGTTTAAGAGAATAGTTTACTCAGAAACATCTGATTTTGTGAACTTTTAAGTTGTAGGAATGTGTTACTTAATCCCACTGAGCCCTAGGCTCTTCATTTTAAAAAGTGATATACCCTTAGTGTTTATAGCATACAGTTATTAATAAGGATTAAAAAATGCTCATACAGTGTTCTGCAGAGCCCACCCCAGAGCAAAAACACTTTTTCTCCACAATTTCCCTCCTATCACTATTTCTGTTTACGATTTCACAGTATTTCAATGTGTCCTCTTGTGACACCTATCACACTCTGACGAGAAGCTGTGTGGTACCCATGAATAGATTGTAAGTTTCTTGAGAACAGAAACAGTAAGTTGTCCATCTTTGTGTATCTATCGAACAAAAAAAATGACTTAAACAATATAGACAATAAATATTCATTTAAGTGACTTGGATTATTAAACTTTTAACATATATATTTAATCTTCTTTTTTGAAATTAATGCAGAAACCACTGACTCTATTAACACAATATTCTAAAGAAAATATTCAAGTTACAGGACATTGACATAAAGAAAATCATTTTGGAAATTTTTTGGTAACTTCCCTTTATCCTTGATTATAGTGTCTTGTAGCAATTTACATCAAAACTACAGCAGTATTTGCTCTGTGGTCCCATAATTTGATTCTCTTATGCCTGAAGACTTATCTTTATTTTTTTCATTTTTTATTTTTTTGAGTCGGAGTCGCACTCTGTCCTCCAGACTGGAAAGCAGTGGCACACTCCCGGTCACCGCAGCCTCGACCTGCTGGGCTCCGGCGTGAAGACTTATCTTTAAATTTCCTTTGGGATGATCCATTCTTTCATCCATTCACCATTCTGTCAAAATTTTTTGAAAAAAATGCTTATCAGAAAGCCTTGACTTCCCATGATTTAATGATTCTTGTGATTCTTGTTAGAGATTCTGATCCACTGAACCAATTTTGTGAAGCATTCTTTGGGTTTTGTACTGTGAAAATAAACCCTAATGTTCCATAACGGGACTGAGTTAAAAATGACAACAAAACTCACACAAAATCACCTACAAGTTTGGTTCGGTTATTAAACTATGTTTGTTCAGGAAAGTTGAAAGTTAAACTGCTTTTCCAATGAGATTGATCTTAGATTTTGTAGTTTCCAGAAAGAGAAGCTTTAACATAATAAATATAGTAAAGAAAATTCACATTTTGCCTTTATGACCTGTAAGTGTGTGTGTGTGTGTGTGTGTGTGTGTGTGTGTGTGTGTTTTGGACAAAAGATTTATGAGATACACAATCTAACCTTATCATACACTTTGAATAATGTAGCATCGCCTTCTCTCTATGGGCTCTCTATAATCAGCCAATATTATCTACCCATGTAATTTTCTCTTAAGAACATCATTCTTCTTCCACCTCTCAACTTTTGCTCAAGCTGAATCCTTCATCCAAAAGTTGCTTTTCTTTATTCCACATTTATCTTCCCTTCATATGTGGTTTTTAAGACCTAGATGTGGCCAATGTAGCATCTCACGTTTCTCATTTTGCAGCTAATGTGTTACTCAGTAACAAGTTTGCTTATTCATGTAAATACATTTTGTTTTTGTTGTAAGCAGGCTCAAATCAGTAATGTCATTTTACAGTCCAGAGAGGGTATGAAATATATTTCTAGTGCAAGTATGTAGAGAAAGTTTCTCTGCCTATAAGGCAAGAAGAATGCTCCATAGATTCTATTCAAGTTTAAAATAGAATGATAAGTTTAAGTAGAATAAAATTACAAGTTCACTCAACAGTTATTTTATAGAAATAAAGCAATGTAGTAAAACGTAGTGTGCATTTGTTGGGTTTGCCCTCTGTGTCTATGATTTTGATGATGATTTTCCTTCTTTTGATTATAAGAACATAAATATGACAAAGTACCTTACAAATAACCAAAGATGATTTCATGAATTTATGTGGGGAGGTACAAAGAATATCTGAATTTACTAAATAGTCAAAATATGTTTGAGACCAAATATATTTGGCAAATAAGTTCTGCATTTATTGGATGAAGCTTCCTCAAGAGCCTGAACATTTTTTAACATTTTGGTTAACTTTTAATTTAATTTGCAGTTAAATATTTAACTGACTAAAGAAGAAACATATTCAAGCTCATTTGTAAGCTGTTTGATTCTTCCTAATACTGTGCAAATTATGTCTTTTGAATTTGTTAGAATTCTATTTTAGTTGCCATAATTTATTCAATAACTAGCTTTTTACAAATGAAAGATTTCTTTTTTTAAAAATCACCACTCAAAAAACTTTAATAAAAGAATACAAGATCCTTTACCATCTTGCATAATAATGTCATTTCAAAAATAATTGTTTCTATGAGATATGACTATGAACACATATTGACATTCAGAAAAGTGAAACAAAGTCTGCCAAGGAATACAACCATAAAATTACGACTTTTATTTGAATATTTTACATTGTTATTAGGACAAAATACTACCAACAGTAGGTAGAATCTTGAGAGGATTATATTTTTGAAAGAAGGTAACTGTTCCTGCATAAACTTCACATTTATAGAACTTTTTCTTTGAGCACAAGCCACATACCATGTCATGTGATATAATTTGGCAAGTCCTAAGAGAATGAACCATAAAATTTTTGACTTGAGCTGTCAGAGAATGAATTTTTGGAGTTCTAGTAATAACTGCAGTAGAAAGGGAATAGCTAGGAAATGCTAAAGTCACAGGGTGGGAAGCTCCAATATCTACATATTAACTCCCATGAAAACTGCATGAATTGAAAGTGTATTTATGGAAGGGAGGGGGAACTTCAAAAAAACCTAATGAAAAGCAGTTGAAAGGTTAGAAAGGAAGAATGCAGATTAGAGTTTAAGTCTTGCATTGTTAAAGGGTCTTGATAAATAAATTTAACTTTCCATTTAAACCTTAGGAAGACTATGCTCTAGGAATAAATGTTAGGACTAAGGAAAATATGCTAATACCAAGAATAAATGGATCTATCCTCCACAATTTCATGGTAATTAGACAGTAATTTCCCTGCTTTCTAGAAGGGAAATCAACACTCTTTAAAGGATGATAATAACGCCCAAGTCCCAAATCCTCTTAAGTATATTCTGAATATCTGGTATTTACAATAAAATAGTTATAATAAAAATAATTAAATTGGTGAAGATAGTAGAAAGCATAAGTTATCAATAATGAGATAGAGACTATTACTATAGAAACTAAAGACTGTACATATAAGGGACTGTTATGAACAACTATATAAAAATAAATTTAACAACTTATAGAAAATAAAAGTTGTTTTCAAGTGAGCCTTTTTTCCAAGATGTACTAAAATTAACACTAAAAAAGAGAAATATTTTGAATAAATTACTTAAATTTTGTTTACCAAAATTGATGCAAAAAGATATAGGCAATCTTAATTGCTCATCTTCAAAACTATCTCACAAAGAAAGCTTGCATCAAGATGCTCTCACTAGCGAATTTTATAAATATTTTAATAAGAATTAACAGTTTTAAACAACTTTTATAAAATAAAAGAAAGAATCCATCACAAGTATTCCATGAGTACAGGATTACTCTAATACAAAAAAGTATACTGTCAAATGTATTATAAGGAATAAAAATTATGGATGAAAATCTCTCATGAACAAATAATCAGCATGTATAAGAATTAAAATGTATCCCATTTTATCATCATCAAGTATGGTTTATTCTGTAATTGAAGGGTTTTTAAAATAATTGTAACATAACATATTAGCAAAATAATGGAGTAAATAGTACAATTGTCAAACCATGTGATAATGTAAACTGACATATAAACAAATTTAATGAAATTAAACCTGCATTTGTGATTAAAAATAAAACTTTTTGCAAATTAGGTATAGAAAAAAATTCTTAATTTAATAAAAGACACCTATGAAAAATTTATGGAATACAAAAAAATTTCTTAATCTGATAAAAGATATCTATGAAAAATTTAATGTTTGATAAAGTGATATAAGAACAAAACAAGGATTTTCATTCTGCAGACTTCCAGTCCACGTTTTACTGAATAGCTTAAGGAATCAAATAAGACAAGAAAAAAAACCCCGTAGCTATTAGAGATAAGTAAATAAAAGTGTAGTTATTTGTAGATGATGTAATTGTTTATATATAAAGGATTTCAAAAATAACTCCTAGAATCAAATGATTTGAGAAGTTATTGGATAAAGGGAAATATACAAAAATCTATTGTAATTGAAGATACCAGTGACAAATATTGGAAAATTGAATTTAAAATTCATTTAAAATTTTTATTTATAGTAGCATAAGAAAAATAAATATGAAGGAATAAATTTAACAGAGATATGCAAGGTCTTTATTCTAAAACTTTAGAATATGAAACATTAAGCAAGAGCTAAATTAATTGAGAGATGTGCCGTGTTCATGATTTAGAAGGAGCAATATTGGTATGTTTTCAATCCCTCCCAAATTGGTCTAAATGCTAACACAATCCAATCTAAATCCCAAATATCTTTTTTTAAGATGTGATTTTAAAATGTATATAGAAATGCAAAAGATATATGATATGTAAAGCAATATTGAATAAGAAGTACAGAGAATACACACTACTTGATTTAAATATTTATAAAGCTATAGAAATTGTGATAGTGTGGTGATATATATATATATATATATATATATATATATCACCACACTATATAGCGAGAGATGAATGAAGCAAAATTGGAGAACTCATATATTCCAACACATATATTGTCAAGTGATGTTGGACAAAGATACCAAGGCAACTCAACGAGGGAAAAAATCATTTTTTTAACAGATGACAGTAGAATCACAAAGGAAACAGATGAAAAATATGAATCTTGACCTATATCTCCCTATATACTCAAAAAATAAATTCAGGTTGAGTCATAGACCTAAATGTATGAGCCAGAACCATAAAGTTTCTAGAATAAGACATAGGAGAATATCATCACAATATTAACGTAAACAAATAATTCTTAAACAAGACACAACAGCACAAATCATATAAAATGAAATATTGGTAGACTGATCACCATCATAATATAAAATGCCTATTCACCATAAGACACTTAAAAGAACATAGAAATTAAGCCACAGACTGAAAGAACTTACCATATATGTGTCTAAGAAAGTACTTAATCCAGAACGCATAATAAAATTCTACCAATCAAAAATATAATTAATAATAAAAATACAAAATGCTAGATTTTCGAAAGAAGCAAAAACCTTGAATACATAATTAGCACACAAAAAAGGATGTAAAAATACTGATATGCTTATGAAAAAGACCTGATCGTCATTAGCTACCAGGAAAAAGAAAATTAAATACTCCATTAAACACGCACTAAAATGCCTAAAAGTAAATAACCTGACAACGTCAAATATTGATGAGTGTGGAGAAATGGAAGCAGTCATACATTGCTGGTGAAAATGTTAGATGGTAAAAGCATGTTAGTGTGCCTATCATATGATTAAGCAATTCTGCTAGTTTGTTCTCAAAATAAATAAAAAGACTTGTAACATGAATGGTATAGCAATCTTATTAATCAAAAGCCAAAAATGAAAACAAGCCAGAAAATAAAGAAATATATTCAATATGTAGAAAAATTGACTAAATAAATTGTGTTATATTCACATAATGTAACTGTACTCATCAATAAAAAAAGAATAAAGTACTGATGTTGCAACAGCATGACAGAATATAAAAACTATAACTTAAACAAAGGAAACCAGACCCAAAACAGTATGTACTGACTATATAATTCATTCTTATGAGGCTCTACAATAGGTGAGGATTTTAATCACAGTGGTAGTTGCCTGTTGAGACAAGATTGAAATTGGCTAGAAGGGCTATCAGAGAACTTTCTGGGGTGATGGAAATGTCCTGTATCTTGATTACAGAGGTACTTACATGGTTATATACTCTTATTGAAACTCATCAAATAATAGAGTTAAAACACTTACAAACTGCGTAATTTGAAGTTGATCAACCACGTGAAGTTGCTTTCATAAGAGGACACATGAGTGGTTAATTTACTAACCAACTTTTATATGCCTTTCTTTGTAGATGATGTAATTGTTTATATATAAAGGATATTGGCTTTGTGAAAATGCCCTTTCAATTCCCAACTCTCACTTTTATTAAGTTTGTTATTTAGCACAGAAATAGTGCCAAGAATACCAAGCTTAGTAAAAAATAATAATACTTTTAGTTTCCAAAATAGGTACTATAATAGTCTGGTTTTAGCACCAAATAAAAAAGATAATTGATTTTCATGGGCACACTTTTCTTAGAAATAAGAGTTGGTACTTGTAGTACTTGTAGCAGCATTTTTTTTCCTAATTACAAATTAAAGAGGAATGGGCACACATGGATACCCTTACTCTGCAAGCTAAGACAGCCAAGAAGCAATGCCATCTTAGTAGCAAAAAGCAAATGTAGTGCCCAGATTCAATTTTCAAATATCATTATCCATTAAAAGTAATCAGGGCTCCTTGGAAAAATGGATGATTCTAGGACCAAAGCAGACAATATACAAGATGTAACTGGAACATTTTGTGGTACCAGAAAGTTGGGAAGTACTCAAAAAAAAAAAATAATGACAAAATGCCAAAGGAACACAGGAACCAACTGAGAGCTCTCAATGACTAAAGCTATAATAATTTGAGCAATACATATAAATAGAAATAAAATAAATATCCGTGATCCATTCTGATATAAAGAAATAAATGATTGATGCATGAATGAATGAATGAATGGGGAGAATAAACATACAAATCATCTGTGCAGTGGTATTTTTGATAATTTATGTAGACATTTTATCCTCACGGAGGTGGTACACTAAATGTGGGCTGTACCTAGGGACTTCTTTCCAAAGAGTACAGTGCAGAAAATGGCAAAAAGTTAACATTAATCGTGATAAGTCATGTTGACAGTATGTGCACTTGATGTGATGGGATGCAAGTTGCACTTGGACCTCTTTGGTCTTCCTCCCAAGATCATATGATATACTTGTATACACTATGCAAAATACCTCACCAGTACTTCTCAAAACTGTCACTGTTATTAAAAAAAATAGGGAAAGTCTGAGAAACTGTAATAGCCAAGAGATGCCGAAGACATGACAACTAAATTTAATATGGTACTCTGTGGTCGTCAACCAGGGAAAGTGAAGACCAGTGGGAGGTCCAGACTTCACCTGCATGCAGTCTACTTGTGTAGCTAGTCCTGACTTGTACCCCACATCTCTATAAGAAAATAAAAAATAAAAGGAACATAAAATAAATATAATATGGTACCCTGGATGAGATCCTAAAATAGAAAAATGTCAAAAAAAACTAAAGAAATCTGGATAAATTACCAACTTTAGTTAGCCATACTTTGTGTTTAGTGGTTCATTAATTATAACAATGGTACCAGACTTATGTTAGATGTTAATTATAGGGAAAATCAGCTGTGTGTTATACGGGAACTCTTTGTACTATCTACTTAATTTCTCTGTAAATTTAAAACCGTTCTGAAAATATTTTTTTAAATTGGAATGTACAAAGCCATAGATATATGAAATTTTAAGTAGTTCCATATGACTAGAGGGTGTAGCATGTGAAAAGAATGAAAGGAAATGAATTTAAAAGAGTAATCATGGTGTTATTTCACTTGTTGGCTCCATAAGCCATGACTTTGGTGGATTGGGGGGTGGGGAATCTGGACTTAATCCTCCATAGGAATTAACGGGAAAATGACCTCACAGAAACAAAAATAAATAAGTTTGGGATATTTCACCTCAAGCTAGCCCTCACAAGAAACTCGTGCCCTGATGCTGTCTTTCTACGTGTAAAATTGCTTAGCACATCTGGAAAGGTATGAAGGCTGATGAAAACAATTAGCTGTGAAGACAAAGGAATCAGGGTCCATTCAGAAATGAATGTCTAGTTACTGTTGTTTTATTTCATTCTGTTTCTTGTTTGTTTGATTTTTGTTGCCAATAATGTCCCAGGCAAACTGCTAAGCTTTTAAGATACAGAAATGCACTTCAAGTTTAGATTCTAGGTGTTATTACTTTTCAGCACAAGTGAGGGGTTTCAGTAAAAGAAAGGGTTGAATTCAGAACTTTTGTCGAATAATTATTATAACTCTTTAGTATTTAATGTTTTATTATGTGCTAGACCTTCATACACTTCTTTTCTTTAACCTATTTCAACAATTTCTTGAGTTCTACAATTTCTGTCTACATTTTAGACAATAAAAATCAAGTTCAGAAAAAGTTAACCTGTTTGAGTTCAAAATTTAGCAATTAGGAGGACTTAAAAAGAGAATCAAAGATAATATTTCTCTGCAAGAACACCCTGATGTTTTCCCAACATTAACTATGTAGGCAAATGAGGTCATGAATCTTAGTCACCTCTGTGCACTTTCTGCACAGACTGAACCAAAGACTACATGTGCATCTGGCCGATATTTTAACTTTACCCCATTAAAGGGGTAAAGATTTTTTATTTTCAAAATCCCTAGTGGGAAAAGCTTTGTATGTTAAATGTTTCTTTAAAAATAATGCCTCTTTGCATTGAGGATGCTAACACAATCTGGGCTCCAGGGATTAAAATGATGGCTAAACTTACCTTGCAAGAAAAGTAGGTTATGTTAACTGAAGGACACTTATTTTTGTTCGTAATTGTGATGAGTGTATCCATGCCTGTTTAGAGATAGAGGCTATACAAAATGCAAATGAAAAAACCAGCCAGATGGGTTCAATGGAGGAGAATCTCAGTGGAGGAGATTTAAGACAAAGGAGTCTGTCTCTCCACTGATGGCCATGGTCACCAAAAGAGGACTTCTGAGCACTGACAGGACTTTGCAGGGAGGGGATTTACATACTTTGTGAAGTATATACAGTGCCAAAGGACATAACCTGTCTTCGGTACAAAATATTTAGTAAATTGCACACGATTCAAAATCAAAGAAGTGAGAATGGAGTCTTAGAGAAGCCTGAAAGGTGCTGAATTTTGGTGCAGGTGTTTTCAGCACGAACACATACAGAAATAGCACATAGGGACACAGGTGCTGTTGGACAGCTGGAATTCCTGATTACCACCAAAAGTAATCTTATGCTAGGAATTGTTCTGAGCAGAGGTTGAAATAGCAAGGAACAGTTCACAGAAATGGTAATTCTTGTACAAAATATTCTACAATTTAAATCGGTTGGCTTTCATGCCCAAGTCAGCCATTTATATTTTTATCTCCAGATTTCACATTTTGTTTTTAAACCTGGATCTTATTGAGTACTTATATCTTAATTTCCTGTGATATTTTTCTTGACACTTGAAAATGAAAGGATTTTAGGCTGTTTTAATATATTTTTCTGAATATAAAATCTACTTTGGGAATAAATGAAACTTAAACACATACACTACATTTTATCCTATTTAAGTGGTTTTCTTCTATTTATGTTTTAGAATATCAGAATTCTAGTTGAATATATTAAATGTCTTTGCAACTTCTTTTGATGTGATTTGTAGTTTTTTTCTTTAATTTTTGACATTGATTATGCTGATAGGTTTCTAATAATTATGTACCCCTGAATTACTGGAATTAACACCACTGGAAATATTATTTTACTACACTGATATTTGCTAGTATTTTGCTTTAATTTGTTTTATTATAGGGTTCTCATGTAGTTTTATTTTTGTGCTTTTTCTAGGTATCAAGTTTTGGTATTACACTGATGCTGACTTCATAAAGAAGAGAGTGTATAAGTCAAAAAATTCTTTTTGCAATGTTTCTATTTCCTCTTCCATATGGATCTGCAGTGTTCCAGATTTGTTTGTTATGTGTCAAAATTTTCTGTTTGTTTATGCAAAAAGAATTTACTGACAATTAATTACACATGCTTAGATGTGAAACTTACCACTTCTGCTCACATTTAATTCACCAAAGCAGGTTACATGGTCATGGCTGAGCTTTACAAGATGAGAAGATAATATTTTTCCCTCAGAAAAGATATCAGATATTAGTTTGATTTAATCTAGTCCAATAATTTTCCAGTTGTTTCTATGGTCTAAATTCTAATATAGTGCCTCCAGAGACTTACAACATTAAATTTTATATTATTTAACAACCATTTCACAATGATCTAAATGTAACATGTTGTTCCTTATATTCGGTGGCAGAAAAATAAATATCTCTTCAAATAAAAAAGCAAAATATAATTAATTGAGTTCCAGTTTTCTTTTGCTTCTAGAAAATTTGCAATCAAATTGGTGCTTACAAAAAAAGCATTAACTCATTAAAGTTATATAGTGACATCCACAACTTTTCTTTTAATGATCAATCTTATTTTGGTTGTATTTTTAATTTTCTCATTTCATGTTTTGTTCACTTTTATATTCCATCACAATTATTATAGTATGCAGAATATTAATAAAATAAGTCAATAACAGAGTTTATATAAAATGTAGAGTGGTGTCAAAATAAACATACAAGTTCAATTTGTACAGGTTGACTATTGGTAAAATTGCTGATGTATATTCCGTGTCTTCCTTTTTCCTTAACTGGGTGTGTCTAAGGTTTTTTATTTCTGCGTATTTATTTTGTAGTCTTTTAGACAGTGGAAAAATAGTATAAGCATAACAACCAGCCTTCAGGGGACAAAAGAACCCTGCTTGGTAGTATTTGCTGATTTCAGGCTACGACCAGGAAGTCATTGAAAGTGGTACTGGGAAGAGAGGCCTGGTAGCTCACTTGCATATAGTATTTCTGCCATACAAATACAGTAGAAGTCAATAACCTTAAGAGCATACATGACACTAAAATGTAGAAATATAAAAAGTCATAGTGTTTGGAATGTTTTAACATGTTCGCTGGTTTATATGATATAATATTTCATCCTGCATGTCTTCAACTGGGTTTCAAAATTCCCAAGATCCAGTCAGATATGAACGACCTTTGCCACACAATGGCTCACATACTTCACCATATGTGTGTTCAAAGGATTATGAATTCTTATGATTACGCTTTTGCAAATATTGACGCTAATTTACAAAACGGCCTTTCAGTTCATTTCCAGAATGCCTGCCTCAGTTTTCAAGCAAAATGAAGCTCGATGACTTGACATGCTCAGTATATAAAACCCTAGGCTTTCCTCTGCTCTCTGAACAAGTGCAGAGAAGACAAATTAGCTGTGGATAACTGTCAGCGTGGCATCATCTCACATTTCTTTTGAACAAGTGGCAGTCACGGACTCCCTGCCTTCACACAGACCTGAGAAACAAAAAGCTAACGAGGAAGGAGAACCCATCTTTAAGGGATGACAGATATCGTTGTAAGCATCCATGGCCTCTTTCACAGGACACTACAGCTGGAAAACAGGAAAGGGTAAGACAAGCTAGGTACCAGGCAACCAGGGGCAACACTTTGCTGTCTGTGTCTGAGCTGAGAGATGGAGAGGGAGCCAGGGGGGCACTGTTGGCAACAGCTCTGCCACTTTTCAGAGCTTCCTGCGTGCCAGATCCACACTGTTCAAGCACTTGGAAAAAAGAAAAGTCTTTTGAAGATGGGCACCTAGCAGGGAAGCTGGTGGAGTTGTGTTAAGAAAAGGAAGCCTCCAGTTCAACTCTATTAGAGACTTCCTTTGAATCTCAACGAGATTAATAGCTTTTTAAGGATGTGGTGAAAAGTGTTATCACGTGAAAACTTCAAAACTAGACTTGCAGTGTTAGAAAATATGCTGTGGGGAACGGTTCAAATTTAGCTGGGGAAATACTAAGTGACCTAATAGGCCATTTCCTCCTTCGAATTCAATGATGCTATAATTTATGTATTTTGGCTCCGTCAGAACCGAAGGTCACATAAGGTTTTTAAATTCTGTAATTTTTTCTGGGTTCGCATAATGTCTGCCTTTAAACACTCAATGGTTTTAGTGCTAAGGTTTTCAGCTCAAGAAAACCTTTCTAATAGAGTTTGAGGCATTCTTGCTGTTTATTGTTACTTTTATTGACACTTTCAGTGAAGATAATCCAGCTATAAGGTGTGTAGTTTCTGAATAATGGTACTTTAAAAATTATTGCTAAGAAATTTGGTTTCCTTATAATATCCATTTCACTAGGTCTGTCAACAATTAGTAGATTCCAAAATTCATTGTATAAGAAAAGTGTCCCGCTTTGTGTTGTGGTTTTATTTTTCAAACAAGTAACTTTTAATAAAAACAGTAATACATGAATGTCAGGTTCACAAAAGCAAAGTAAAATGTAAAAATAAGGCAATAATTAGATAACCTTAATACACACTTTGTGGGCTGGGCGCAGTGGCTCACCCCTGTAATATCAGCACTTTGGAAGGCAGAGGCGAGAGGACTGCCTGAGCCCAGGGGTTCGAGACCAGCCTGGGAAACTTGGCAAGACATCATCTCTACAATAAATAAATAAATAAATAATTGGTCGGGTGTGGAAGTGCATTCCTGTAGTTACAACTACTTGGAAGGCTGAAGCGGAAGGATCGCCTGAGCCCAGCAGGTCGAGGCTACAGTGGCCACGAGCATGTCACCACACTACAACTTGGGTGACAGAGTGAGACTCTGACTCAAAACAAAACAAAACAAAAAAAAGTGCACAAAAAACCCAAAATACACTTTTCTCTCAATTGTACGACAAATATAGAGTTCTATTAAAAAGTGTATTTTAAAGTTTTTTTTAATGATGATGCTAAACATTCTTCAACCTCTCTGCATAACTGTTTCAACCATAGACTTTATTTGGACTAGATGACATGGGAGAGAGTTTTCAGATGTTAAAGGAATAAAGAAATGAGAAAGAAGGAAGAAAGGAAGTAAAAGAGAGGGAGAGGGGAAGGGAGGGCGGAAAAAAGCAGCCCTGAACAATCATCACATGTTTTATTCCCTCAGGTTAAGCAGTTGATGGTATCTGCTGGCATAGGTTTTGAAATGAATGGCTAGAAAGTCACTACTTTTAGGCACTGTGTTTCTTCACCTACAATATGTAAACAGCTGATTAGGACATCCCTAAGTTCTTCTCCAAATCTAAGTCATTCTTACTTTACTAATTTGGGTAAACTAAATAATATATCCAAAAAGCTCCCAGTGTGAATTACTGTTCTGTTAAAAACAAAACAAAACAAAAAAACTTGATGACGGGAACACCAAACCTAGCCGAGTCTTATATCCTCTTCAGCTTCTGCCCTATCGTCTTCCTTTCCTTTCAGCCAGGAACATGGAAAAGGGACATTCACTGCTCTTTTTTTTTAATGAACCTATCACAAGAATGACTTTTTTCCAATTCGCTACAATCTTCTTTCTGCCCCTACCATTCACTAAAGGTGCTCTTGCTAAAGTCACCCAAAGCCTTCTAATTCAAAGAAAAAACAAAAAACCACAAATAGACATTTAAAGACTGATCTTATTTATGTGACGTTTGATCATGGCAGTCCTGTCCTTCTTGAATCCCTTTCTTCCCCTGACTTGATTTTCACCCTTGTCTCAGCAAAACCTCGTCCTGGGAATATTCTTTGAGTACATGGGGTGCTTAAAGTAACTTTAAAACGTGGTCTTCTAAGTTGAGTCTTGGTCATATCATCCAAGACAGGCTCTTCCTGAGCGTGATGCCAACATCCCACAATCACACTCATAAACTAAAGAGTAAGGGATACCCAAGTGACCTTTCAGCTTTGGCTTTTTGTAACTGGGGATTTGGGTCTATTTTTCCTACCCTCTGGGACTCCACCTTGGCTTCCTTTCTCCCCAGACTGCCCCAGACTTTGGCAAGGAGTGTGGCTGCTCAGCCCTCATCATTTGTCCTGGCCAGCAGAATGTTCCCTCTAAGGCTCCTCCCTTGGCTGGATGTGGCTCCCTATTTTCATTGTCACTAAGGGCACCGCCATTCACCAGCTTCCACTGGAAATGTTTTTTTCCACACATTCCCTCAGGGGGAGTGTCCTTGTCATCACTGGGCCCTGGATGTCGTCACTGTTTTTTACACTTCGCCATTCTCAGAGTTGTCTTTGTCAACTTGAGAATGACAAGAAAGGTTTTTCGTCTTTGGCACATGGCTTTGTTTTTCTCCTTATGAGAATCGGTTGATTGTGTTTCATTTACCCTTACTGAAGAAAACATAATTCTTGCTCAATATAACTTCCTACCTCTCTGATTTTTCTTTCTATCCTTATTTCTTCTTGGGATTCTTCATAGAGAGATGTCTTGATTAGACAAAAGTTTTAATCTTGGTGTTGAAATTTTAAAATGAAACTTAATTTTGTTCTCAACCACAATGATAAGAAATTTCCTTTTTTCTACTTGAGGTCACTTATTTTTTTTAAAGGTATAGACCTCTAAGCTTTTTGTAAAATTTCTTCAGTTACTGAGGCCTAGTTATCCACTTTGATAGAAATATGAGCTCAATGTTGTCTTTTGATAAATTTCTTATCTTTTTACTCTCGTTCATAATGAAACTAGGTGGGAAATAAAGGTCAAGCCTGTTCCCATATTCCATCCTATTTGAAGTGTCTGAGTCTCCATAACTTTTCCTTGGAAGCATGTAAAGTTTTTTCCGAATGGCCTACTGTAAAATTATTTGGAAAATCAAAATTATAAAAAGAATAGTATTGTAGAAAAGTTTAGAAGATGGTGAACTATGCTTTGGTCTGGATGTCTCCTATGTTCTTGATGCAATAAATCATCTGAGTTATTTATGTGCTACTTCTCAAGCAGGTAAGAGCTGAGAGATCTCTAACAAAGTAATCACAGGAATGGAGTTTTTATTAAACATTTCATCTCTCTAGAGTTTTAATATGTAATTAAAATAGTCATAATATTAAAATAAAATGTAATAACCATAAGAAGTTTTTAGCAAGTCCCGTGGTTACCACAATGAAAACTATCCTAATAGATACACCAAAGAGAAAGACAAAGAAATCAAAGTATACTACTTAAAAAATTCAACGAATCACAGAGGAAGGCAATAAGATTGGAAGAGGGAAATTAAAGAACTATAAACAGTTAATAAATAATTAACAAATTAGCAATAGTAAGTTATTTGTTATTAATAACTACTTTGAATGTTAACTGGATTAAATTTTCAGTCAAAAGATATGGAGCAATTGAATGGATTTTAAAAAAGAAAAGAGTAACAAGCAATATGCGATCTATGAGAGACTGAAATAGAGGGACAGAAAAGATATTCCATTCTAATGATACCCAAAAGGAAGCAGGAATGGTTACATTTATTTCAGACAAAATGAAATTTCAGTCAAACTCTGTCACAAGTGACAAAGGTCATTATATGACCATAAATAGATAAATTTATCAAGAGAGTGTAAACATTTTAAATAAGTATGCACCAACATCAGTGCACCAGAATATATAAAACAAATATTAACAGAATTGAACAGAAAAAAGATAGCAATATAATAATGGTAGGGGACTTCAGCACTCTACTTTCAACAACGGATAGATTGTCCAGACAGAAAATCAAGAAGGAAACTGTGGACTTGTATAACACTACAGAACAAATGGACCTAAAAGATGTGTATAGAACAGTCTAGCTAAAAGTAGTGGAATCTATATTGCTCTTCAGCATAAAAAGAGCACCCTCACGAATGGCTTATATGTGTCAGGGAACAAAACAATTCTGAACAAGTTTAAGACAAATTATCTCAAGAACATTTTCTGACCCCGATGATATAAAACAGATCAATAAAAGAAAGAATTTTCAAAAAGTCACAAATATGTAGAAATGAAATAACATGCTTCTGAACAGCCAATGGATTAAAAAAGAAAGGAAAACCCAAAAGCATATTGAGACAAGTGAAGATAAAAACTCAATGTACCAAAACTTATGGGAAATGGTGTTAAAAGGGAATTTTTTAGTGATTAATGCCCACATTAAGAACAAAGAAATATCTTAAACGAACAACTTAACGCCATATCTCAAAGAAATAGAAAAAAACAGCAATCTAAATCCAAAGTCAACAGAAAGAGAGCAATAATAAAGTTTAGTGCAAAAATACGTAAAATAGAGAGCAGAAGGACAATAGAAAAGATCAATAAAACTGTGCATCAGCGTTTTTAAAAGATCAACATAATTGACATAACTTTAGCAAGACTAACCAAGAAAAATGAGAGAAGACTCAAATAAATAAAATAATAAAAGGAAGAGACAACATTACAACTGATATCACAGAAATACAAGGAATTATTAGAGACGACAATGAACAAATGTAAGCCAGCAACTGGATAACATAGAAGAAAGGGATACATTTCTAGAAGCATAAACCTATCAAGACTGAATCATGAAGAAATAGAAAATCTGAATAGACTAGTAACACGTAAGGAGGATGAATGAGTAATAAAAAACTTTCCAACAAAGAAAAGCCCAGGACCAGATAGCTTCACAGGTTAATTCTACCAAGCATTTAAAGAAGAACTAATATCAATCCTTCTCAAAACCTTCCAAAAAATAGGAGATGAGGGAGCACTTCCAAACTCAATTACTCAGGCAAGCATTACCCTCATACTAAAGTCAGATAAGGTTGCTAAAGGTAAAGAAAATTATAGGCCAATAAATTTGATGAGTATAGATGCAAAAAATATTAGAAAACTAAATTCTACAGCATATTAAAGGGATCATTCACCATGAGGAAGTGAGTTTTGTTCTAGAGATGTAATAATTCAGCACATGCAAATCCATAAGTGTGATAAATTACATTAACAGATTGAAGGATAAAATAATATGATGATCTTAATAAATGCAGAGAACACATTTGGCAAAATTCAATTTCCTGCCATAATAAAAAGTCTGACAACAACATAGTAAAAGCTATATATGACAAGACCAGTCTTCTTATATATATGGAAAACCTTAACGATTCAACCAAAAGACTATTAAAACTAATCAACAAATTTAGTAAGTTGCAAGATACACAATCAGCCTACAAAAATCAGTTGCATTTCTATATAATTTAAACTAACTGTCTAAAATAGAAATTAAATGATCTTGTTTTCAATAGCATAAAAATAATAAAACACTAAAGAATAAATTTAACAAAGGAGGTGAAAGATCTGTACACTTAAAACTATAAGACAGCTGTGCTTGGTGGCTCAGCCTGTAATCCCAGAACTTTGGGAGGCTGAAGTGAGTGAATTGCCTGAGCCTGCAGGTTCAAGACCCACCTGGGCAATTTGGCGAGACCTCATATCAACCATAAATCAAAAATTAGCCAGGCATGGTAGCACGCACCTGTAGTTCTGGCTAGTTGGAAGACTGAGGCAGAAGCGTCACCGGAACCCAGCAGGTCAAGGCTGCAGTGGCTGGGAGTGTGCTAATGCACTCCAGTCTGGGTAACAGAGTGAGGCTCCAACTCAAAAAAAAAAAAAAAACAACTATAAGACATTGATGAAAGAAATAAAACACAAATGAACAAAATGGTAGCCCATGCACATTCCAGGAAAAAAATAGTATTGCTTAAATCTCTACACTACACAAAATGATCTACAAAGTCAAGGTAATTCTTACTAAAATTCCAATGTCATTTTTCACAGAAAGAAAAAAATCCTAAAATTTGTGTATACCGCAAAAGACCTCAAATATCTAAAACAATTTTGAGAAAGAACAAATTTGGAGGTGTCATCCTTCCTGGTTTCAAGCTATATTTCAAAGCTTTTTAAATTAAAATATTATAGTCCTGGTGTAAAAACAGACACATAGACCAACGGAACAGAATAGAGAGCGCAGAAACAAACTACCACAAAAGTCGTCAATGAAGCTTTGCCAAGAACATCAAGAGGATACATGAGCAAAGGAACATCTCTTCAATAAATGGTGCTGGGAAAATTTCACATCAATGTGCAAAATAATGAAACTGGACCCTTATCTTATACCATATAAATGTTAGCTCAAAATGGATAAAAGGCTTAGATGTAAGATCTGAAAAATGTAAAACTCCCAGGAGAAAACACAGAAGGAAAGTTGCTTGACATTGAACTTGGCAATAAACTTGGGGGTATGAAACCAAAAACGTGGACAACAAGAAACAAAAATAAACACGATAGACTACATCAAGCTATAAAGCTTCTAGATGATAAAGAAATAATCAAAAAAAGATGAAAAGGCAAGCATTATTCACAATAGAAAAAATACAAAAATTATCTAAGCATCCACTCACAAACAACCAAATAAGGAAAATTCACTATATGTGTGTGCAAGCACATGTGTGTGTGTGATGGCACATTCTCCAACAAAAAGGAAGGGAAGTCAGCCGTTTGTGGAAACTTGATGAACCAGGAGGAATGAAGTGAAATAATCCAGGCACAGAAAGACAAATACCGCATGATCTCACGTTACGAGGAATTTTAAATTGTCAAATTTATACAAGCAGAGAGCAAAAAGGGGGTTACTAGGGGTCTGAAGGGTGGAGGAAACATAGAGGTATTGGTCAAAGGGCACAAACTTTTAGTTATAAGATGACCGAGTTTTGAGTATCTAAGGCACAACACTGGTGATGACTGATGATGGGATGGGTGTTAATTTGATTTTGCTAATCATCACCACATACATTGTATATTATATAATCACAATGTTATCTTCAATATACACAATATTTTTTAAAAACATCTTTAATTTTTAAGAAACATTTTGTTCTCCTGATGATATTCTTTAAGAAGTTTTCGTTAATAAGACATTTAAAACTATTGGAATCATTTTAGCTATATGAAAAACAGATGTACATTTCTTGAAACGCACAGAAGCAATTGTGTTTAAACCAGATTGTTTTAGAATCAAGCTTTTAAGCTTCCCTGTTACTTGTTCCTTCGAAGTATACTGTCTCAGACAGTCTGAATGTTTTCTCAAGGTAAAAATTCCTCCTTACAGTATTTCCATGCTGTCGATGGGGTTAGTACTTAATTTATAAATTTTGGAGTATGTACTGTCTAAAATCTGTTCTTTTCATTTATTCTGTTCTATCCATGTGAATTTCAACCCTAAAACTTGGTCCAAGTCAATAATGTAATTGTTTGGGGATTTTTAAAAAAATGGTAATGTCTCAAACAACTTCTATGAAGACTTAAATAGTCTTAAAAAATGAGGTCAAATGATTTGCCAAAAATTCCACTTAGCTGCTTTTTTTTTTTAAGGTGTTAACTTATGAAGTTTCTTCTTGGCATCAGTAGAAGAAAGACCATGACTCATATCATGAGTAGACAACTGTGTGTCATAAGGATGTGAAGTGGTTATGCTCAAATTAGCTAGGTGGGAAGAAAGGAAGCTGTTTTTCCTTGGAGGACGTAAGAGAAGGCTCAGGTATTTTTAAGTACCAACCAACTCTCTTGACATAAAACTTGACTCTATGCGTTGTCTTCTCGTGAAAGAGCTTTGCGTCTTTCTGCTCAGTTTTTACAAAGGTGTAGTCAAGGCAAGACTGCAAATGAATAGTGAGCCTCGGTCTGAGGAAGGTTTTCTATCCCAGAACACAGGTGGGTTGGGGTTCACAGATACTGCAGGAGTTCAGGACCTGAACACAGACAACTGAGATCTTTAGCAAAAAACTGCCATGAAAAGCAAAGTGTAGCCATGCCTCAGAGATTTGCAGACTTAGATTGAGACAACTGCCACCCTGTCTCTGGGTAACTGGTGAGTAGATTAGTTTAGCGGTAATGAACATAAAATGACTCAAAATATGGAAAAATTTTGAAAGTAAAGAATTAATAATCATCTTAGATGATTCATAGCATAAGATTTTGGGAACTTATCAGCACTTGGAAAATAATCTCTGCTTCACCACCACGAAAGCTGTAAAATGCTGTGATGATTGCTGAAAATGGAAGGGAACGAGACTGTGAAGATGAAGAGTTAGCCTGAAAGTTAGTATTGTTTATGTTTTCATGAAGTCAGTATATTCCTCATGTCCATATTGGAGAACTTTACAAGACCCTAACAATTACTAGTATCATACTGTAAAGCTATCACACTAACATTTTATTACCACTTTCCCATGGGTCTTACTATTTTCCGTATTGACCAAAAAGAAAATAGAGGCCAAGAATGGTAAAGGCAGTTGTCCAAGATCTCACAGTCCAAAAGTGGCCACATTGATTCTTAAATCAAGATTTTTTTTTTCTCACAGCCTTTATTCTTTTTGTTCTCTACAGTTTCTCTAGGATAGGAATACCGGATGGTTTTCAAAATGCTGATAGAGCGTCAAATGCCTGCTCTTAATTTGAGTGAAATAAAAGGCATACAAAGTATATGTTTCCCTTGCTTGGAAATAGCTGAAGTAATTGTGTTTTTCCTCTTTCACTAGCCCTGAGGACAGTTTACACTTGGTCAGACCACACAAGCGAAGCTTCAAGAAAAACAGGCACTTTAAATGAAAGATCTAAGTAACTGAAGGCAGGCATTAGCATGGAAACTATTTTTAAAAATAAGTATGTAATTTACTCTTTGGTGAGCTAGAATCTACATACCTATAGCCATCACATTTTACAGTCTGCAAGCTTCACAAGAGGGCTTGTGCAAGCAATGTTAAGAATCAAAAGCAACGTGGCACGCAAGTGTAAGATACTCTGTAAATTCTATTTAAATCTTTTTCATGTTATTATTGACTTGCAAAATGCTGGCCCCGTCATTTAACTTGTAAAATAATGAAAAGCACCAAGCATTGTGTCTTTTGGTTTTCTTAGGGAACTGTGCAGGTCTTTCTAAAATAGTTTCAAATAACTGACTTAAAACCCTAAATCAAATATTTATTACTATACATGTACATAACCTATAATATATAGTACAAACATATCAAAGTATGTTTATAGAGTTTGAGGTCAAGTGCATCCTACAGAAAGACACGAACTGCAAAATGAAAAGAAATATGGAATTGTAAAGCATATTATATTATTATAAAGCATTTATATAGGGGAGGTAATACATCGCTGATATCTATTTTCAAACCTTTTTGCACACTTTTTAGTCTTTTGTTAAATAAGCAAACCACTTTGGTTGAGTCATTATTTGATTATGGGATTTTTATTGATAATTTATTATGTGTCAGGCACTAGTTCTAGGCACTGTGGACTCAATTATGAATAATGTAAAGTCCTTGCATAGATAGAGTTCATATTTTAGATGAAAAAAAAAAGTTTTGTAAACCAAGCTCACTGTACAAATATTACTCACAGTTGAATCTTCTAGACGAACTTTGTGAATTACCCACCCTCTGGATTTTGTCTGTAAACATCGTGGCAGATGTCTGTGGTGTCCACACAGTCTTGGGAGTAGAATGATCTTCAACGTGTCCATATGTCTCTCTTCTGAAAGCTGAAATACGTAAATTAGAATCAGCCGTGCTTCTTCTCAAAACTGTTTGTTCCAGTCCCATCTCTCTCTAAATATGTTTTGAACATATGTATTTATGTATAAAGAAATATTTTTTAATTTGATGCAAACTAATAAAATGCAAGTAAAAAAAGGAGAGTGACTCTATTAGAAACTGGCTTGTATGATTGGAAATGGTAGCTTATACATTTTCTGTCAAATTCAGTGTGAATAAAACCAGTGCAAAAAATTGGTGGAAAGCAAATATAAAGAATGACTTATCAAATTGCTTCCCAAGTTTCTTTGTTTTCTCCTTTATTTTATTTTTTTAAAAAAGCTACAAGTGAAGAGTGATGAGTTGTTTTTTTTCTATTTACTGTTCTTATTGTAGTAAAATACACATCGCATAAAGTTGACCATTTTAATTGTTTTAAAGGGTACATTTCCGTGGCATCGAGTGCATTCACAACGGCGTGCAGTCATCATCAATGTCTAGTTCTGAAACTTTTTCATCACTTTAAATGGAGACCTCACACCCAATTTAGCAGCCATTTCCATTCCCTTCTCCTCCAGTCCCTCGTAGCAACCAATCTGCTGTTTGTCACTATGGATTTGCTTATTTTGGATATTTCATATAAACAGAATCACAAAATGTGTGGCCTTTTGTGTGTGTCTTCTTTTACTTAGCATAATGTTTTCAAGGCTTCTTTATGTTAAAACATGTATAAGTACTTTATTCACTTTTATCCTTGAATAATATTCCATTGTGTAGATATATCACATTTTGTTTATCTATTTAGCTGTTGATGGACATTTAGATTATTTCCGCCTTTTTTTGGTTAGTGTGAATAGTACTGCTTTGAACATTCATGCACAAATATTTGTTTGAGCACCTGTTTTCAATTCTTCTAGGCATTCTAGGAGTGAAATTTTTGGATGAAATGGTTATATTGAGATAGCAATGCATGTATGTTGGTGTCATATGTTAAGAAAACATTGTCAAATCCAAGGTCATGAATATTGCCTTTTGGTTTCAGGATAAAATTGGTTTGGCCTTACAAAATGAGTTGGGAAGTATTGCCTTCTATTTTTTTGGAAGACCTTGAGTGTGATTGGTTCTATATAAATGCTTGGTAGAATTCACTACTGCCACTATCTATCTGGTGCTAAAGTTATTTTTTAGAAGTTTGTGTTATGATTTTAATCTAATTGTTATATATCTGTTTAGATTTTCTATTTCTTCCTGTGTCAATTTCAGTATTTTGTGTGTTTTATAGGAACTTGTCCATTTTATTTAGGTTACTCAAATTATTGGTGTACAATTGTACATAATATTCCCCTATAATCTTTCTTTTATTTCTCTACAGTTGTCTAGTAATGTTCTTAATTTCATTTCAGATTTTAGTTGTGTCTTTTCTATTTTTGTCTTAGTCTTGCTAAAGGTTTATTAATTTTGTTGAACTTTTCAAAGAACTAAATTTTGGTTTTACTGATTTTTCTCTATTGTTTTTCTAGTCTCGATTTAATTTATATCCTCTCTAATTTTTATTATTTCCTTTATTTTGCTATTTTGGGTTGAATTTGCTATCTTTGTGTAGTTCCTTAAAACATAAAGTCGGGTCATTGATTTGATATTTTTGGCTTGTTTAATGAGGCATTAACAGCTATTAATTTCTCTGAACACTGCTTTTCCTGCATCCCATAAGTTTCAGTATGTTATGTTTTGCTTTAATTTCTCCCAAGGTATTTTTTTTAATTTCCCTGTGATTTCTTCTTTGACCCACTGGTCATTTTAATATTTTCATAAATTTTTCGTTATTCCTTCTGTTAATCATGTCTAGTCTTGTTCCATGCAGTAGGAGAAGTTGCTGTATTTTGTGTGACTTCAATTTTTAAAAAATGTATTGAGATCTCATTTTGACCTAACATATAGTCTATCTTACAGAATTTTCTGTGGGCACTTAAGAAGAATGTGTATGCTACTATTGTTGGGTGAAAGTTTCTTTATGTGTGTTGTTCAAGTTCTCTATTTTCTTATTCACCTTCTGTCTGGTTGTTCTATCTATTATTGAGAATGGGGTATTGAAATCTCCAACTGTTATTACAGAACAGCCAAGTATCCCATTCATTCTGTCCACTTTATTTCATATTTTTTGGAGCTTTCTTGATAAATGCATGTATATTTATAATTACGTTTTCTTGATGTATTTATCTTTTTATGAATACTTTTTTTTTTTGAGTTGGAGTCTCACTCTGTCACCCAGACTGGAGTGCAGTGGCCACCTCTGGCCACCACAGCCTCGACCTGCTGGGCTCCAGCGATCCTTCTGCCTCAGCCTTCCAAGTAGCTGGAACTATAGGCGCGTGCTACCATGCCTGGCTAATTTTTGATTTATCGTAGAGATGAGGTCTCGCCAAGTTGCCCAGGTGGGTATCGAACCAGCGGGCTCAGGCAATACATTCACCTCGGCCTCCCAAAGCACAGGATTACAGGCTGAGCGACCAAACCCGGCTTTTTATCAATACTTAATGTACTGCTTTATCTCTTACAATTTTTTGGTCTATTTAAAATGGACTTTAAGGTTTTTTTCTTTTTTTTTTTTTTGGTCTCACATTAATGTAGGCATTCCAACTTTATTTTGGTTACCATTTATGTAAAATATCTCTTACAATCCTTTTACTTTCAAACTCTTTATGTCTTTGCATCTAGAAGTAAATGATAGATCATGTGATTTATTTGTTTTGTTTTAATGATTTATGCCAATCTCTGCCATTTAATTGGAGAGTTTAACCAATTTGCATTTAAATTAATTGTTGATAAGAAAATATTTTTTTCTGGCATTTTATTTGTTTCGTTGTATGTCACATATTTTTTGTTTGTGTGTGATCCTCAATTCCTCCATTACTGCCTTCTTTTCTCCTTAAGTAATTTGTTGTTTGCTTATACTTTCACAATCATTGTCTTATTTCCTTTTCTATGTATTTTTATTTTTTCTCTTATTATTAGTTGACATGCAATAACTGCATGTATTTATTGTATACAGAGTGATACTTTGATAAATATGTAAAGTGTGTAATGATCAAACATGTATTATTCTTTGGATTGAGAACATTCTGTTTTATAGCATGTTGAAAATGTACTACAGGGTTCCTGATTAAAATGTTCAACATGAGATAGTTAGAGTCAGTTTCTCCTACAGAGTAAATCCAGATTGAGAGTCTCCTCAGCTCTCAGAGAGGAATGGATCCAGTAGCTTGCCCTATGAGTCTCCAAAGGAGTGATAATAACCACTTAGAGCAAAGAAGAAGAAAAATCCACCGACCTGGTCTGGAACTGGACAGGCTCTTCCCTACACCAGCACAGTCTACCACAGACTCCAGACATGGTGCAGGGACGGTGAGTGATAGAAATTCAGGATTTTACGCTCCTACCATGAGCTTGCAGGGCTCCCTGGACCTTGTGGGACCCGAGCCCTAACAGGGAACTTCATTCCCCGCAACTGTGCTCTGCTGTGGAGATGTGCAGGAAGAAAGCCTTGAGCAGTGCCAGCCACCATTTCCCAAGAACTCAACCCTTGCAGGGTGGAGCAGCTGTCTTTCAGTCGGCTTGGGAGGGCGTAGGTTCCAACTGCAAATGCAGCCGCAGACAGTTCCCGGCTGGGGTGGTAGCCTGAGAAGCACTGAGGCCCTGAAGCCAGCTGCACCTTGACATTCAGATTGCAGATTGCCTGAGGCCAAGATGGGAGCAGAGTGGGACATGGTGCCATAACAACCTCTCACTCCCCTCATGAACTTTTCCAGGCTTCCTCTCCACAGCAGCATCTCCCCAGTGGCCTGTGGTTCCCTCCTCATCGCCGGTGGGGCAGCTCGGGTGCACACTTGTGGGACGCTTCATCTCCTGTCCCGTGCACAACCTGAGAAAGCTCAAAACAGACAATAAACTTGGAAGATCACCAGAACCCTGCTCTTGGCCTAGGCTGGCTAAGCACTTCCTCTGAGCAGCACCCACCAACAAGAAACTCTACAGTCCAAATCATCGCTGACTTTTTCCTTCAACTGTCATCTCCTGGCCAAAGAACAACAGCACAGGCATCCACATTGGATGCCATACCTCAGTTTTAGAGAAGGCCAGATCTCAAGCACAGTAAACAATACTTTCCAAGCCACTTTGGCCACTCAGGATGTCGTGAGCCAGTATGGACACCTACCACCAGGCGTCACATCAGGCAATTGAGAAACTCACCACACCAAGGCTATATATAACCAAGGGAACACTCCAGCTTCTATGTCAGCCTCCTGTCAACCTCAAATGAGAAGATCTCATCTAGCTAAATAAGGAGGAGCCAGAAAATAATTCTAGCAATATGAAAAAAAAAAAAACAGAGTTTTCCAACATGGCCAGAAGACCACACCAATTTTTCAGCAAGAAACACTAACTAAAATGAGATTGTTGAAATTCCAGACATAAAATTCAAAAGGTTGATGATATAATTGGTTCATGAGCTTCA
>CAUYQG010019070.1:0-11441 GCA_963574415.1 Tarsius wallacei
CCGGCTAATTTTTTGATTTATTGTAGAGATGAGGTCTCGCTTGCCCAGGCGGGTCTCGAACCCGCGGGCTCAGGCAATCCACTCACCTCAGCCTCCCAAAGGCGCGGGATTACAGGCTGAGCCACCGAGCCCGGCTGAAAACTTAATCTTTCACAAGATGGAGGGAGATTCTTTCTTGAAGAGAAGTGGTGTTCACCACTTCAGCATTGATGCACAGAAGATTAAAATATATTCTGCCGACCCATGGAATGAAGGAGCCTCCCTACAGAATTCCATGCTTTTGATCCACAGAGATCTTTGTAGAAAATGCACCTTTACAAATCCCAAGAGTGTGAGCATTCTGGAAATGTCTCTTATCAACTCCCTGTGTGTTATTTATCAAGTTGTTTTCACAGCTATCTCCTGATTTTGGAGGCAGTCTCTTGCATTCCAGTTTTAAACATTGTTACAGGACTTAACCAGTGTTCCTCTTTGAACAGTTCCTGGTGACATTCTCTTCCTAGGAAAAATCAGAACCAGATTTCAGTTCTGAGATTTTACACTTTGTATATGTGAGGTTGGACACTTCGAGAGGCTTTATTGTGTCATATAGTAAGTGCCTCCATACTTTCAGGAAGATGACTTTTTCTTTCCAAAAGAGAAGACAAAAACAAAATATCCAAATGTAACATCAAGCTCTGAAGTTCAAGATTTTGAATTCAAATGAAACAAGCAGCAGTCATAGCTAAATCTTAATTTTGCATATGCTTTTTGAAGGGATGATTGGAAGTTGATCTCTATCATTCTGAATGCCCAGGAGCACCAAAGAAAAAGCCAGGCACAGTGGCTCATGCCTGTAATCTCAGCACTTTGGGAGGCCCAGGCAGGAGGATTGTTTGAGCCCAGGAGTTTGAGATCAGCTGAGGCAGAACGATCGCCTGAGTCCAGGAGTTCAAGGCTGTGGTGACCCAGGATGGCACCACTGCACTCAGCCAGGGTGACAAAGTGAGACCCTGTTTAAAAAAAAAACAAAAAAAATTAATGACACTCAGTAGATGTGCATTATTTCTGGTGAGAATTGGGTACAAAAAGAAATTTGGTAATTCAAGTCGTAATCTTAGGAATATTTGCAATGAGGCTGGGCTCAGTGGCTCAGCCTGCAATCCCAGCAGTTTGGGAGGCCGAGGCGAGTGGATTGCCTGAGCCCAAAGGTTCAAGATTAGCCTGAGCAACTTGGTAAGACCTTGTCTCTACGATAAATAAATTTTAAAAAACTTAGCTGGGTGTGGTAGTGCATGCCAGTAGTTCCAGCTACTTGGAAGACTGAGGCAGAAGGATCACTGGAGCCCAGCAGGTCGATGCTAGGGTGGCTGTGAGCATGCCACTGCACTCTAGCCTGGGTGATGGAGTGAGACTCCAACTCAAAAAAAAAAGAAAAGAAAAGAAATATTTGCATGAGAGGCTGTGCTGTTTCTGAGATGATCACATTCCTTTTCCTAGGACTCAAGTCTTGGTGAGGAGAGACAGAAAGCTCCTCCTTCTGAGATCTTATGTTACATTAAAACACGTGCAGTCTAGCTCAAGCGGGCATGAGACCACAAACAGCAAAAGCTGAGGGAAGAAATACTGCAGTGTCAGTAGATGCAGGAAGGTGCCTTTCCCAGGTGTTACTAAGCCTGGAAGTCCCCTTTTCTCCCTGTCCCCCCAAATAAATTCAGCAAAGCCAAATGCTGAAAAACCAGGACTGATGACAGAACACTTGTCATCATTATAGATGTACAGAGTCAGGGCAGACAGTGACACCCAGAGGCAAATCATTCTTTTTTTCTTTTGAGTCAGAGTCTTACTCTGCCACCCAGGCTGGAGTTCAGTGGCACACGTGCAGCCAACACAGCCTTGCACTGCTGTGCTCAGGCTATTCTTCTGCCTCAGCCTTCCAAGTAGCTGGAACCACAGACAAGCACCCCTACGCCTGGCTAATATTAAAAAAAAATTATTGGAGAGACAAGGTCTTGCCAAATTTCCCAGGCTAGTCTTGAACCCGTGGGCTCAGGCAATCTGCAATCCTCTCACCTCTGCCTTCCAAAGTGCAAGGATTACAGGCATGAGCCACTGCACCCAGCTGGGGCAATTCATTCTTAGGGTCACACCTGGGACAGTGCTGGCACATTTTTTTTTGAGTTGGGGTCTCATTCTGTTGCCTAGGCTGGAGTGCAGTGCCACGCGCTCACCGTCACCCCAACATTGCCCTGCTGGGCTCCGCGATCCTTCCGCCTCAGTCTTCCTAGTAGCCAGAACTACAGACACGTGCCACCACACCCGGCTATTTTTTATTTTATTGTAGAGACAAGGTCTTGCCAAGTTGCCCGGGTTGGTCTCAAACCTGCGGGCTCAGGCAATCCACTCGCCTTGGCCTTCCAAAGTGCTGGGATTACAGGCTGAGCCACCGAGCCCAGCCAGTACTGGTACTTTTAAGGGCACACATGGGTGGTGGCAGACAAGCTCTAGCCCTTTGTTTCAACACTTCAGGGAAATCTGAGATAGGAAATCAGGAGCAAGAATACCTGGAGCTGTGTCCTATGAAACTAAAATCCAGAGAAGCTGTGAATTTTGAATGTGCACGGCAAACGATTTACCCTTCTCTGTCTACCTAAAGAAAAAAGTTACTTTAAGAGGTGGACACAAGGCTGTGTGCAGTGGCTCATGCCTATAATCCCAGCACTTTGGGAAGGCCAAGTCAGGAGGACTGTTTGAGGCCCGGAGTTCGAGACCAGCCTGGGCAACATAGTGAGACCTCGTCTCAACAAAAAGTAAAAAAGTTAGATGGGTGTGGTGGCATGTACCTATAGCCCTAGTTACTCAGGAGACCAATGCAGGATGATTGCCTTAGCTCAGGAGTTGGAGGCTGTGGTGAGCTGTAATCATGCCACTGCACTCCAACCCAGGCAACAGAGTGATACCCCAAATAAAGAACAACAACAACAAAAAGAGGTCATCACACAACTTCTCCTGGAAGAAAACTATTTTTGCACCTAGTCTGAATATTAGGTATTGATATGAAGTTTCTGTGGGTAGCTTGGGTGAGATAGTGTAGTAATTTTTTTTTTCATTGGAGTCTCACTCCTTTGCCCAGGCTAGAGTGCAGTGGCATGCGTGCGTACTCATGGCCACCCCAGTGTTGACCTGCTGGGCTTCGGTGATCCTTCCGCCTCAGCCTTCCAAGTAACCGGACTACAGGCGCGTGCTACCACTCCTGGCTAATTTTTTATTTATTGTAGAGATGAGGTCTCACCAAGTTGTCTGGGCTGGTCTCGAACCCGCAGGCTCAGGCAATCCACTCGCCTCAAACGCCCAAAGTGCTGGGATTACAGGCTGAGCCACCGAGCCTGGCTGATAGTGCTGTATTTAAACAGCTCTGCATGGAGGTTTAGGGGTTGATTGTAGAGTCCTATGAAAGAAGAGACAGTAGGTCAAAGGAGAGGAAGAGAGAGGAGGCGCAGAGAAACACAAGGAATTCGGAGGCTGAGCAGAAAATGCAATTAGTGAATGGAACATTTTGAAGAGACTGGCTGGAGGGATGTTGGGGTAAGTTTTCTTAAAGTGAGTACATGGTACAACACAGTACTCTAGTCAGCTTGGCTTAATGGAAGGATCTGGAACAGGATACAGAGCATGCACAGCCTTTGGTCCCCATGGAAGCCACCAACTCTCCACATGTATAGATACTCGGGCCCCTCCTTGCCTGCCTACAGAATGTGCATGGTGACTGCAGATGAGGCCACGGTGTGTGGGGCTTTCCTGGATATGAGAAGCTTCTCCCTGTCTTCCACCAGCCACGCAGGCCGATGGTCCATGGGGCTCCCAGCCCTGTGCTGTCCCACGGAGTGTAGGTTTCACAGAGTACAAAGTGGGTGTCTGGCCCTGGCATGCAGCCTTCCCAATGTATCTCAACTTGGGCCATTTCTTTCTTTCTTTTTTTTTTTTGAGGTGGAGTCTCGCTCTGTCGCCCAGGCTAGAGTGCAGTGGCACACTCACGGCCACCCCAGCATTAAGCTGCTGGGCTCTGGAGATTCTTCCACCTCAGCCTTCCAGATAACTGGAACTCCAGGCATGCTACCATGCCTGGCTAATTTATTTATTTATTTATTGCAGAGACAAGATTTCGCCAAGTTGCTCAGGCTGGTCTCGAACCCGTGGGCTCAGGCAATCCACTTGCCTCAGCCTCCCAAAGTGCTGGGATTACAGGCTAAGCCACCAAGCCTGGCCAAACTTGGGCCATTTCTAAGGATCTGGTGCCAGGACGTGGCAAGCCTAAAAGCTTCTCAGGCAGACAAAACACTGTCAGAAAAAGGTACACACCTGCTGGTAACTCTTTGTGCACACCAACACACTTAAAGAAAATAATCAGGCTCAGTGGTTCATGCCTGTAACCTAAGCACTTTGGGAGACTGAAGCAGGAGGATGTCTTGAGCCCAGGAATTTGAGACCAGCCTGGGCAACATAGCGAGAACTTGTTTTTACAAAAAATTTAAAAAAAATTAGCTGAGTGTGGTGTCACATGCCTGTAGTCTCAGCTACTTGGAAGGCTGAGGTGGGAGGATTGCCTGAACCCAGGAGGTTGAGTCTGAGGTAAGCTGTGATTGTGCCACTGTACTCTAGCCTGGGCAATGGAGTGAGACCCTAACTAAAAACAAAAACAAAAACACAAAACCGTGAGTATATAGCTTTGTTAATATTCACAACGTGAAGAAATCGCTGTAACCAGACTCAGATCAAGACGTGGCACATTCCAGAGTTCTAGAAGCCATTCCAGTCACCACCCCAAGAGTAATGACTGTCAGGATTTCCAACACCATAGTACGAGCTGCCTTCAAACTTTTTTTTAGTTGACCCTTATGACATGTGTTCTTTTGTGCCTGGCTTCTTTCACTCAGTGGTGTGCTTGTGTGTTCCATCTGTGTTACATGTAGTTGTAGCTTGTTTATCACTATTTCTTCACTGCCTACATTGTGTAATTAGTCCACACATTATTTACCTATTCTACTTTTGATGACTATATGAGTTGTTTCCAGTTTTTAACTATTAAGATCAGTGTTGCTATGAATATTTTTCTATATGTCTTTTGGTGAACATTTATATTGGACGGATGCCTAGGAGTGGAACTGCAAGACCGGGATGTGTGCATGTTCAGCTTTTGTAAACAGCACCTCTCAGAGCTCCTATGTGGATGTAACCAAGGACCAATCAGCTTTCCACCTTCAACAGCACTTGGAATTGTCTCTGTTGGTCATGAAAGTGACAAGGGACTTTTCAGGACAAGGATGACTTACACTTTGTTTTATGAGTTGAGCTGTGCCAAAATATCTGCCCCCCCGCCCCTGTTGTCAGCCCTGCAGTGTGTTATATGCACAACATAGTATTGAGAGGGAGTCGAAGTGTTTTGGGATGAGACAAAGGGGTAGAATTAGAGGTGTAATGCAGGGCAGGGATGGGCAACTTGACAGAAAAACTTGGAACTGGAGATTATTATGAGAAATGTGGGTTTTATCATCTGCGGGAGGGACACATACAGACACACACATACACACATGCACACAAACACACACACACTTGGCTATGTGAATCTCTAATTGCCTTTTAACAACTGCAGGCCTTGTTAAATGTTTGATGAGAAACTTGATAGGTTTGGGGGTTGGCCCTGGAAACAGACGGATTGCTTGGCGGATGGAGAAACTGATGAGAGGCAGAGGAGGAAGGAAAACAGCTGGAGGAAGGACAGGGTCTGATGGCATCACAGATGGGAGCAAGGATATCTGTGCTCCTAGGGGGGTGTCCAGAATGTGATCCTCCTTCCTCATCCCCCTAGATAGTTCGTGGAATCTGTTGGGATCATGAGTGCTGTGTTTGGGTGGGTTTGTGGTGTATGGGAAGTTTATTAGGTGTATTTCATGTCTGGTTCTGCATGGTGCAGGGAGGAGATCATAGGCAACAGCAGAAACCCTGGGAGCAGAAGAAGCTCTAAACATACACATACCCTGGAAATCCATCTAAATCTTGGAAGAGGCTTTAGATGTACCGGGGGCGGGGCGGGGGGGAGGAGAGGGGGTGCAGACAAAAAATCTGGAATTTATTTATAAGTAATTGTGTATTTATTCTTACATGTTTGTACTTCAGTCACCTTCAAAGCACTCTCTGTTTGATGCAATACACCTATTGAGATGCCTTTTCCATTGCTCAAAACAGTTTCTGAACTTGTCAATTTGGATGCCTTTTAGTGCTTCTGCTGTTTTTTGTTCCATCTCTTCCACGTTTCCTTTTGAGGATTTTTTTCATCCGAGAAACCAAAAAAACGTCACTCAGGGCAAGATCAGGTGAATAGGGAGGGTGGGGCCCAGGGGTCATGCCCTTTGGGGTCAAAAACTGCTGAACCCTCAGTGTGGTGTGGGCAGGTGCACTCATAAGTCACCCATCGTGAAATGGGCAAATGTGTTGAAAGAATCTCCAGGAAAAAAAAAAATCCACTGAAGCTGAATGTAGCTTCTCACAACAACATTAGCTGGTATTCTGATGCCAATGGGTTTCTAGTACACTTACCTAGTGGGGGAAGCCTGTACTACAAAGGGGTCCACCCTCCAAAAGAAAATTCCATTTTGCGTGTGTTCCCACTCGTTAACAGTTGTGCAATTGCTACACAGAGAATGGGATGGAGGTTGTTTCAGCTAACCTAACTAGATTCTGAAAATAGAAAGAATCTCAGCTAACATCTGGCTGGCAAATATATGACATCCTAGCAGCCAGGGTGTCCAGCGAAGTCAAGGATTTCACATCCGGGTGACAGCTGCACAGGTAGAAAAATATCAGCCATAAACGGTACGAGATGCAGAAGAGGACATATATCAGATGAGCACCAGGCCGGGCTCAGTGGCTCAGCCTGTAATCCCAGCACTTTGGGAGGCTGAGGTCAGTGGATTGTCTGAGCCTGCGGTTCAAGACCAGCCCAGGCAACTTGGTGAGACCTCGTCTCTACAATAAATCAAAAAATTAGGCGGGCATGGTAGTACACGACTGTAGTTCCAGCTACTCGGAAGACTGAGGCAGAAGGATCGTCGGAGCCCAGCAAGTTGCTGCACTGCACTCCAGCCTGAGCGACAGAGTGAGACTCCAACTCAAAAAAACCCCAAAAAACAAAAAAACAGATGAGCTCCACCAATGACACGATTCACTATAAGAGCAAGGATCAGCACCGGGCAGAGCCATCTGCCTGGGCCACACACAGAGAAGTCCTTCCTCCTTTTGCAGAGAGAAGCTGGACGTTCACTGGAGAACCTTGGAACACACTGAGATGCGCTCACACATGGCCAGTGCAGATGCACTGCCCAGCGCTCTGTGTGAGGAGCATAAGATGGGTTTTCTGAATCCTGTTACATCTGGTTCTGAGTCTCTTCCTTGCTGTGGTTGGGTGTACATCCCTTTTGTGGAGGATGCTATGCTTGATGCCCCAAGGAGGTACAAGGATCACAGATTCCTGTGCTGCATGGGAAAATCGAGCTGGTGTGTGGGGTATGGGAGGTGGCTGTCCTGGGCCCTGTGAGCTCTGATGCTCCGCCTCTTTCAGGATGCAGCTGGCCCGGTCCTCTGCTTCTGTCAGGCATGGAGGGTCCCCTCGCAGGAGTCCTCCCTGCTGACAGTGGAGTCCTCCTTGCTGACGGCCCCTAGGAGCCTGTCCCCAAGGCATATCTCCTAGTGGTCAGCTTCCCGCACATCCTGGGGCCACTCTTCCATCCTCGGTGCTGGAGAACTCGGGTCTTACTATTAAATAAAAATTATGGCCAGACGTGGTGGTTCACACCTATAATCCCAGCACTTTGGAAGGCCAAGGCAAGAAGATTGCTTGAACCCAGGAGTTCAAGACAAGCCTGGACAACATAGTAAGACCTTGTCTCTACAAAAATAAAAATAAAAAAATTAGTTGGGTGTGGTGGTGCACACCTGTAGCCCCAGATGTTTGGGAGGCTGAGGTGGAAGGATCACCTGAGCCCAGGAGTTCGAGGCTGCAGTGAGCTGTGATCGTGCTACTGTACTCCAGCCTGGATGACAGAGTAAGACTCAGACTCAGAAATTATGTGGACACTTGTTCAAATGGCAAGGAAGACTTAGTTTGAGACTATTGCAGCAGGGGAGAGAGACTGAACTTAACTCTGAATCTAGATAGCTGGGCATTTGTATCCAGAGTGAAGGGTCAGTGGATACGAAATTACTAAAAGGAGGTAGCAAGGACTGTGAGGAAGATTCTTGCTGAACTGGCTGACCAGGACTCTAAAGTCTGAGGTTTTAGACATTTAGGGTGGAGGATGAAGAATTTGATCAGGTATCAGGGGCAGAGGAATTCTCGCTAAACCAACTTGGCAGGATTCTTGCTAAAACCAGGCCAAGGGTGGGCCCAGATGAGGCTTCGGCTAGAAGGTTCGGAAAAGCCTAAGGAAAATGTGGTCAAGGACAAGAGTCTGTGTCACCACCCACCATGTCAGCCGACAGCCTCAGGAGGCCAGCCTCCTGCTAGAGACCAGCTGTTTCTGTGTTTAATCTCTGAGCACTGAACCCCACCCACTCACCTTTGGTGACACCCGGATTGAGCCAAATCTCAAACACGACTTATTTTCATCCTGGGGAGTCTGATTGTGTAAGAAACACCAGTCTTTTTGTTTGTTTGTTTGTTTTGGGGTCGGATTCTCTGTTGCTGAGGCTGGAGTGCAGTGGTATGTTCATGGCTACTGCAGCCTAGACCTGGTGGGCTCTGGCAATCCTTCCGCCTCAGCCTTCCAAACAGCTGGAACCACAGATGTGTGCCACCGCACCTGGCTAATTTTTTGATTTATCGTAGAGACAAGGTCTTGCCATGTTGCCCAGGCTGGTCTCGAACCTCTGGGCTTAGGAAATTCTCTTGCCCCCACCTCCCAACGTGTTGGGATTACAGGCGTGAACCACCATGCTCGACCGTGAAGCATGGGACTTGACAGCCTCTTTCTCCTGGGATGAGAGAGGGGATGGGATGCCTTAGTTTCATGGAGTTCGACTTTCCAAACCAAACACCTTTTCACCAGTGAGTTGTGTTGTTCTTTGTGACTCACCCAGTCCCTTTGCCTGTGTTGGACTTGTGCTCTTTCCTGGTGTCTGCCTGGCATTGTTACCACAGATGCATCTAGACGTTCAGGTGATGAAGAGGCGATGTGACTGTGAGACTTCCTAAGGGCCGGATGTGTGACTTGGGCCAGGGGCAGACTTCTCAGCTCCTTTGGAGACCTCCTCTTCCTCCTGACTCCGGTCTCTCCAGACCAGGAGCTCTTCCTCTAGTTCAGGATTGCTCCATCTCAGTCCTGTTCATGCCAAGGCTTGCTCCAGCCAAGTCCTTTCCACCCTCCCAGCACCTGCTTCCCCTCCCAGGTGTTGTCAGGACGATCCCTGATCTGGCTTGAGATGTGATGTGATGGCTGTGCATGGTCAGACATTTAGCGGCATCCTTGACCTTGGCCCCCTGGATGCCAATGCTCCTCCCCGAGAAGCAACAAACAAAAATATCTCTAGAACATTGCCCACTGTCCCCTGGGAGTGGGAGAGGACATCACCCCTGCTTGAGGACACAGAGGTTCTAGACCTGGGATTAAGGAGGTCTGTGAACTTGGATGGGAAAGAACATCACATCTTTATTTTTTCCTAATCTCCAACTCAACTTGAGAATGTCCTGCAATTCTAAATGTAGGGTAAACAGAGCACAACAAAACCCTGGTGTGTTACAGGAGCAGCTTCTGTGACTTTGCCAAAACACGAACATCTATTTTCACATCACGGGGGAGTCACTCAGCTTTCTTGAGATGGAATTTACATCTTCTCTGCCTCAAAGTCACGATGCCTCTTAAAACTGTCATTTAACACAATAAAAAGACATAGTATGAAAGCACACATTTGTTTTTAAATATTTTGATAACCATTTCAATGTAATTGGTTTCCATTTTAGTTCTGTGTAGCCCCGTTGGATGCATTTAAAATGATTCTTCTGAAGAGGGCTATACAGGCTTCAGCAGACTTCCAAAGGGATGTGTAGTGGGAAAGAGATGGAGAACCCAGGTCATGCAGGGGGCCCAAGTCCAAGGGTGTCTGCAGGCCACACAAGCCAGCTGTGGCTCATTTGTGGCTTGGAAGCAGCCTTGTGCGAGCTTCACACTGGTAGGTCCCACCCTGACGTGCTGCTCCAGCCAAGCCTGTCCTGCTCTCCCAGCACCGGCTTCCCCTCCTGGGTGTTGTCAGGACTGTCCTGGTCTGGCTTGAGAACCCCCTGCTGCCTGCGTGGGCCCTCTGTAGTGGGGTCCAAGGAGTGGTGTGTGAAGAGTCTCAACCACCCCTGTGTTTGGCAGTAGAGAGAGGCTGACGCCAACCGCTCAGTTAGCCATCCTGGCCTGGGGTCCAGGTCCAGACAGGGGGTTCAGCCCCTCTTCCCCCACAGAGCTCCCACACTCAGCTGGTCAGAGAGATGGCAGCAGAATCATGTCTCTCTGGAGGCCAGGGTGGTGCCATGCCACTTTCAAAACAAGAAGTCTGGTGGCTCACACCTGTAATATGGCCTCACTCCAGCCCCGGCTGCACTGTCAGTGGTTAACGTGAAGTTTTGGTCCCACCACCACAGCCTCCACTGGCCCCCAGGTCTGGTCTGGCTGTCCAGAACGAGGTGACCTCGAGTACTGGGCGCTGTGACTATGCTCTGGCGTGTAGCTCAGCTGCTTCTGGAGTCCCACCTTGAGCACACAGGGGAGTTTCTGGGTCCCGTCCACGCCCCGTGGGGACTGAAAAAGGCCCAGAAAGCGAAGACTCTGTAACTCTGAACTCCCGGCCCCTCTCCACCAGTGTGACCGCGCTGAGTGTAGGGCTCCTCTCACCGTGGTTGCTTCCAGACTTGGCAGCCACCCTGCAGTCATTCCCTCCAGGAATCTAAATGGGAATCAGAGCAAAGGCCTCCTTGCCCTCGCCAGTCCCTCCAGCCAGCCCACCTAACACTCCCCACTCCTTCTGCCACAATGTCTCCCTCCTCCTGGGTGGTCTGCACACATTAGAATGACCCGAGGGTCTCCACATCCCACCTGGCGCCCAGTGTGCACCCATGGCGGCCTCGCACCTGCGCGTGGAGCTGGACTTGCTGATCCTGCGGCTGCTTGAGGACTTAGAGGAGCTGGAGGCGAAGCAGGCGGTGCTGAATGCCCGGGTGGAGGAGGGCTGGCTCGCCCTAGCCAAGGCGCGCCACGTCACGGGTGCCAAGTCCATGGGACCACTACAGTACGCGTCCCGCACGGAGCCCCAGGTCTGTGTCCACGCAGCAAGACCCAGGACAGACTCCAGACATTCAGGATGGTGACAGCTGGCGCCCGGATCCCCAAGGAGGTGGGGCCTCGCGAGGCAGCTCTATGCAGGCCCAA